>PVKZ01001630.1:151733-353285 GCA_004027375.1 Macroglossus sobrinus
TTCCTTCCTTCCTTCCTTCTCTTCTTCTTCTTCTTTTTCTTCTTCTCCTCCTCCTCCTCCCTCCCCTCCCCGTCCCCCTCCCCCTCTCCCTCTCCCTCTCCCTCCCTTCTTACTAGCTGTCCTGTCCCTCTTCTCTCTCCAAATTTCCATTTTTTATAAGTACACCCAAATCCAGTATAACCTCATCTTAACTTGATTATATCAGGAAAGAAGCTATATCCAAATAGGGTGACATTCACAGGTTCTGAATGGACATGAATTTTTAGTGACCACTAGTCAATCCATTGCTTTATCAGTTTTGCTCTCTCGATTCCTATGTATGTATGTATGTATGTATGTATGTACATACATACATATGTATATAGAATTTTTCACCTAAGTGATTTGAGAGTAAGTTGCATACTTCATGGTCCTTTATCTCTAAATAGTTTCATGTGTATTTTTTAAAAATAAGGAGGTTCTTTTACTGGACTGCACTGAAGTCGTCAACTTTAGGAAATTTGTTGATGGACTCTTAATCCAATTTATTGTCCCTTTTCCAATTTTGTCAATTATTTCAATTATTCCAATAATTTCTTATTGTTTAGCTTCAAGTGTTTATATTTTTTCTTCCAGTGTAATGTCCAGAATTGCATGTAGTTATTTCTTCAGGTTTCTTCAATGTGGACTTGTTAGTAAGCTTTTCTTTGGTTTATGTGACATTGACATTTTGAATAACACATTGTGTGTAGTTTGATCTCATACCTTAAATAGATATAATATTGAGCATCTATTCATATGCTTATTTGTGTTTGCCATCTATATATCTTCTTTGATGAGATCTTTTGCTCAATTTTTAATTGGGTTGTACACTGAACTGAATGTTTGTGTCTCTCCAGAATTCATATGGTGAGGCCATAATCCCTAATGTGATGATATTTGGAGGTAGGGCCTTTGGAAGGTAATTAGATCACGAGGGTGGAGCCCTCATGAATGAGTCTAGTACTTTCATAAGAAGACACACAGAGGAGGGAGATCTCTGTCATTGAAGATACAGTAAGAAGGTGGCCATCTGCAAATCAGGAAGAGAGTTCTCACCAAGAACCAAATTGGCCAGCTCCCTGATCTTAGCATTCCCAGTCTCTAGAACTGTGAAAAGTAAATGTGTTGTTTAAACCACCCACTCTCTGGTATTTGTTATAGGAGCCCAAACTGACAAAAACAGGTTTTTTGTTTTTTTATTGTTGAGCTTCAAGTGTTCTTTGTATATTTTGGATACCAGGTGTTTATCAGATGAGGCTTTTGCGAATATTTTTTCCCAGTATGTGGCTTGGCTTTTCATTTTCTAATAACCATGTCTTTCCCAGAGCAGAAGTTTTTAATTTTAATGAAGTCCTTCATCATTTTTTTCTTTCATGGGTCATTCTTTTGGTGTTATGCCTAAAAAAACAAACAAACAAAAAACTCATTTTCAAATCCAGAGTCACTACATTTTCTGTGTTATCTTCTAAAAGCTTTATAGTTTACCTTTACGTTTAAGTCTGTGATCCATTTTTTTTAGGAATGATGTAAAGTCTGTGTCTAGATTCTTCTTTTACATATTTCTTTATATTCTTGTAAAGTATATTATATAAAATTTGTCATTTAATCATTTTAATTCAGTGATATTAATTACAGTTACGGTATTTTTGCAAACATCACCACTGTCTATTTCTAAAACTTTTTCATCACTCTAGAAATTATGTACCCTTTAAACAGTAATTCCCTATTCCTATCTCCTCTCAGTCTCTAATCTACCTTCTGTTAAGAATTTGCCTATTCTAGATTTTTCATACAAGTGGAATAACAATATTTGTCCTTTTTATCTGGTTTATTTTACTTAGCATATGTTTTCAAAGATTATTCATATTGTAGCATGTTTCAGAACTTACCTGTGTTTTATGGCTGTATAAAATTCCATCTTAGGTTTTTGCCACATTTTGTTTATCCATTTATCTGTTAATGGACACTGGGTTGCTTCTACCTTTTGGCTGTTGTGAATAAGTTGCAGTGAAAATTGGTATAAAAATATATGTTTGAGTTCCTGGATTCAGTTCTGTTGAGTGCATACCTCAACATAGTATTACTGGATCACATGCTAATTCTATGTTCACCTTTTTGAACTGCCATTCTGTCTTCTGCAGCAACTTTACCACTTTACATTCCCAGCAGCAATGTACAGGGAATATTTTCCCACATCTTTGTCAATGTCCTTTGAAGCACAAAAGTTTTTAATAATGACAAAGTCCAGCTTCTCTATTCTTTTTTTGTTCATGCGTTTGGTGTTGTAATTAAGAATACATTGCCAAGTTGAAGATAACGAAGATTTACCTCTATTTTTCTTCTAAGACTTTTATTGGTTTAGTGCATACTAGGTCTTTGATCAGTTTTTAGTTACTTTTTACATATAGTATGAGGTAGGGCTCCCACTTTATTTTTTTACATGTGAAAATGCAGTTGTCCTAGTGCCATTTGTTGAGGAGAGTATTATTTTCTCATTGAATGGTTTTTCACCCTTGTCAAAAATATTGGCCCTAGATATATGGGTCTATATGTCTGTTCTTATGCCAGTACCACATAATTCTTGATTACTCTAGATTTGCAGCACATGTTAAAATTAGAAAGTGAGAGTCTTCTAACTTTTTTTTTTTCCCAAGATTTTTTGGCTATTCAGGATTCTTTGCAATTTCATTTGAATTTGGGAATCAGTTTTTCATTTTTCCAAAAAAAAAAAACGATTGGAATTTTAATAGAGATTTTGATGAATTTGTAGTCTGTTATGGAATTGATAATTTTCTTTTTGGATTGTTCATTGCTGTTATATAGAGATATACAACTGATTTTTATATGTTGATCTTGTAACCTGCAACTTGGCTAAATTTATTAGCTCTAATAGCTTTCTTGTGGATATTTTGGGATTTTCTATGTGTTGGATTATGTCTTCTGCAAATAGACAGTTTAACTTTTATTTTGGATTCCTTTTATTTCTTTTTCTTGCCTAACTGCTCTGGGTAGAACCTCCAGTACAATTTTGAATAGCAGGGGTAAAAGTATATACCCATGTCTTGTTCCTAATTTAGGAGGAAAGCTTTCAGTCTTTCACTATTGAATATGATATTATTTATGTGATTTTCAAAGTGTCCTTTATTATGATGATATTATGTTCTCTTTTATCTAGATTTATTTGGTGGCATATCCAGTTGTGTAGCACATCGGAATATACCCATTTGTTAAAAAGACTGTCTTTTCTCCCTCTGTTATCAAAGAGCAGTTGACTCTATTTCTGGGCTTTCTATTCTGTCCCATTTATCTGTATGTCTCTTCTTTCACCAGTTCCCTACTGTCTTACCTATTTGTAGCCTTACAGTAAGTCTGGAAGCGGGATAGTGTCAGTCCATCTTTCTGTTCTTCTTCACTATTGTATTTGCTATTCTTTGACCTTTCCATATAACTTTTTAATCAGTTTGTCAATATCCAAAAAAGAAAAAAGTTCTGGAATCAGGATTGGCATTACATTAAATATATGATCCTACTGGAATCCTGCTTCCTCGTGGTGTATAATTTTTTAATACATTATTGGATTTAACTTGCTAAAATTTTATTGAGAATTTATCTATGTTCATGAGATATTAGTAGTTTTTCTTGTAATGTTTTTGTCCGGTTTTTGTGTTAGGGGATGCTGGCCTCTTAGAATGAATTATAATTGGTCCCTCTATTTCTGTTTTTTGGAAGAGATCATAAATAATTGGTATCTATTTCTCTTTGTGTGAGTTTTGGTCTTTTAAGGAATTGGTCTATTTCATCTGTTATCAAATTAGTGGGTACAGAGTTGTTCACATCATTTCTTTATTATTCTTTTAATATACATGGAACCAGTAGTGATGACCCCTTTTTCATTTCTGATGTTGGTAATTTGTTTTCTCTTCTTTTTTTCTTAGCCTGATTACAGGTATCGATATTAATGATCTTTTCAGAGAATGAGCTTTCTGTTTCATTGGTTTTCTCTATTGATTCCCTATTTTCAATTTCATTGATTTCTATTCTAATTTTTATTTCTTGTGCTTTCTTTAATTTGCTTTTAATTTTATAGCTTCCTAAGATGTAGAAGCTTATTGTTTTTTGATCTTTTTTCTTTTCTAATATATATATCCAGTGCTATAAATTTCCCTCAAAGCATTGTTTTCATTGCATTCTATAAATTTTAATAAGATTTATTTCCATTCTCATTTAGTTAAAATATTTTAAAATTTATTTTGAGGTTTCTCCTTTGATTCATGTATTATTTAGAAGTATGTTGTTTAATCTCCAAATATTTGGGGGTTTTCCAGCCCACTTTCTGATACTGATTTCTAGTTTAATTCCACTGTGGTCTGAGAGCAGACATTGTATGACTTCTTTTAAATTTGTTTAGGTGTGCTTTATGATTCCAGATGTTGTCTTGTTGCATGTTCCAAGCGAGCTTGAAAAAAATATATGTAGCTGGTCCTTGAAAAACATCTTTTTCTTTAATGTTTCATTATAATGTTATTGAAATGCCTTAGGAACTTATTTATATCAGTTAGCCTATAGTAAAATTTGTTGTGTTATGTATCATTTCACTTAAAGTTGCAGAATCTTCTGATGAAGTTCAGTGTGGATTTACTGTATTCTGCTTCTAGTTGGGTGAAATATTCTGTATGTCAATTATATCCAATTGATTGTTGTTGCTGTTGAGTTAAACTATACACTTACTGATTTTCTACTTACTGGACCTGTCTTTTTCTGATAGAGGGGTGTTGAAGTCTCAAATTATAAGATTCCCCTTATTCACAGTTTTGCTTTCTGTGGTTTCAGTTACCTGTAGTCAGCTTTGGTCAAAAATATTAAATGGAAAATTCCAGAAATAAACAATGCATGAATTTTAAATTGTTCATCTTTCTGAGTAGTGAGATGAAATTTCATGCCATCCTGCCCAAGACATTAATCACCTTTTGTACAGCATATCCACACTGTATACACTACCCGCCAGTAGCTGTCTCAGCAGATCCACTGCCCTGGTGTGGCAGTGTTTGCATTCAAGTAACCTTTATAATACTTAATAATGGCCCCAAAGCACAGCAGTAGTGATGCTGGCAATTGTAGATAAGACAATTTAAGTGAAAAGGTGAAAGTTCTCAACTTTATAAGGAAAGAAAAGAACTCATATGCTCAGGTTGCTAAGATCTACAATAAGGACGAATCTTATACCCATGAAATTTTGAAGAAGGAAAAAGAATTTGCTGAGAGACCACATTCACATAACTTACTATAGTATATTGTTATAATTGTTCTATTTTATTATTAGTTATTGTTAATCTCTTCCTGTGTCTAATTTTTAAATTAAACTGTATGATTAGTATGTATATAGAGGAAGAAAGCCTGGTATGTTTAAGGCTCAGTCCTCTCTGTGGTTTCAGGTATCCTTTGGGGATCTTGGAACATATCCCTCATGGATAAGGGGGGACTACTGTAGTGGATTCATGTATTTCTCCTTGCAGATTTATATCAGTTTTTGCCTTATGTATTTTGATTCTCTGTTGCTCTGTTTTTAGGCTCATACACATTAAGGATTGTTATGTTGTTTTAGAGAATTGACACCCCATTATGTCGTCCTCTTTATCGCAGATTACTTTCCTTGCTCTGAAGAGTGCTATAAACGTAGTAGTTACTCTGCTTTCTTTTACTGGTGTTACTAGTATGTGTACTAGTCCATTCAGTGAGCTGCTAGTAGTGGCTTAAACAACAAACATTTATTTCTCAGAGTTATGGACCCTGGGAAATCAGAAATCAAGGTGTCAGCCATTTGATGTCTGCTGAGGGAGGGCCTGCTTCCTGGTTTGTGGACAGTTCCCTCTTGCTGGGTCCTCAACAGGGCAGAAGGCGCAGGGAATTCTCTGGAGCCTTTTTTATAAAGTCACTAATACCATTCATGGGAGCTCCACCCTTATGATCTAATCAACTCCCAAAGTGCACAGCCCTCAAAAAACCGTCACATTGGGGATTAGTCTTCAACATATGAACTGAGGGAGAGAATACAAACATTCAGTCTAAGACAGCATGGTATACCATTTCCATCTTTTCACTTTTAATCTATATATGTCTTTATATTTAAAATGAGTTTAGTAGATAGCACATAATTGGCTCTCCTTTATTTTTTGGTCTACTCTGATAATGTCTTTTTTTTTTTTATGTATTTAGACCTCAACATTTAAAATGATTATTGATGTAGTTGGATTAACAGCTATGTATTTTTTACTGTTTTTTGTTGTTCTTGCTTTCGTTCTTTGTTTCTGTTTTTTTCCTTCCATTCTTTCTGCCTTTTATGGTTTTAATTGAGCATTTTACTTATAACAACAAAATCCTAATTTCTCCCACATCCTGACACTTGTTTCATTGCTGTCATTCATTTCACATGTACATAAGTATATATAAACATAGATAAGCATGCATAATTGAACACATTGTAGCTTTTATTTTGAATAGACTTATCTATTAGATCACTTAATAAGAAAAACCTTTATCTTTCCTTCTCTTATTCCTTTTCTAAAAGTGCTCTTTTTTATGTATATTCAAGTTTCTCATCCAAATCTTTTTTCTTCTCTCTGTAGAACTTCTTTTAATATTTCTTGCAAGGCAGGTATATTAGTAACAGATTCCCCCAGTTTTTGTCTGAAAAAGTATTTTACCTTCATTTTTTTTTGCTTAAACTTTATTTTTTATTGTGGTAAAATGCACATAACATTAAATTTTGTATTGTAACCATTTCTAGGTATATAATTTAGCAGTGTTAAATATCTTACTTCATCTGTAGCTCTCTAGAACTTTTAATATTGCAACACTGAAACTCCAAACTCATTAAACACTTAATTTCCTCATCCTATCATTCCTTATTCCTTGCTAAACCACTTTTCTGTATTCCATTTCTAGACTTTTGGATACTTTAGATACTTCATGTGAGTAGAATCATATAATATTTGTCCTTTTGTGACTGGCCTAATTTTGCTTAACATAATGTCTTCCAGATTAGACGATTTCCTTTTTTAAGGTTGTATAATATTTAATTATATGTACATTCCATGTTTTCTTTCTTCATACATCTGTTGATGGACACTGGGTTACTTCTACCTCTTGGCTATTGTGAACCATGCCTCTATGAACATGGGTCTACAAATACCTCTTCCATACCCTGCTTTGAATTCCTTTAGATATTACCCAGATATTACCCAGAGGTGGGATTGTTAGATGATACAGTTATTATTCTTAAACATTTTAGGAACTTCTGTACTGTTTTTCATAATGGCTGTGCCATTTTGTATTACCACCAACAGTGCACAAGGTTTTCAATTTTTCCAATCCCCGCTAACACTTATTTTCTATTCTTTTGATGGTAACCATCCTGATTGGTGTGAGGGGATATCTCATTGTGGCTTTGATTTACATTTCCCTAACAATTAGTGATACTGAGTATCTTTTCATGTGCTTACTAGCCATTTGTTTATCTTCTTTGGAGAAATGTCTATTCAGGTCCTTCATCCAGTTTTTAATTGCATTATTTTTGTTGTCATTGTTGTAGAAATTCCATATAAATGGATACATATCATATGTATATATAATATTAACTCCTTATTAGATATATAATTTGCAGTTATTTTCTTTCATTCATAGAGTTGCCTTTTCACTGTTTCCTTTGACACACAGAAGTATTAAAGCTGGTATAATTTTTTCATTTTAAAATTGTCTGTTCTTTGTTGCCTGTGCTTTTGGTGTAATATCTAAGAAATCATTGCCAATCCAATGATCTAAAGCAGTTCTCCCGTGTTTTCTTCTAGCAGTTTAATAAGTTTAGGAATTATGTTTAGATCTTTAACCTGTTTTGAGTTAATTGTTATGTATGGGTCCAGTTTCATTATTTTGCATGTGGAAATTTAGTTTCCTCAGCATAATTTATTGAAGACTGTCCTTTCTTCTTTGAGTAGTCTTGGCAGCCTTGTCAGAAATCATATGGCTGTATATGCAAGGATTCATTTCTGGGAACTCTATCCATTTCTGTTGGTCTGTATGTTTATCTTTATGCCAGTAGCCACACCATCTTAATTAGTGTATGTTAACTTTATAGTAAGTTTTGAAAGCAGTGTGTGAGGCCTCCAACTGTTTTTCAACATTATTTTGGCTATTTGATGTCCTTTGAGAATCCATTTGACTTTTAGGATTTTTTTTCTATTTCTGCAAAACATGTCCTTCAGATATTGATGGAGATTACACTGAATCTGCACATCATTTGGATAGTGTTGACATTTTAACAATATTAAACATTCTAATCTATGAACACATGATATCTTTCCATTTATTTGTGACTTATTTGGTTTCTTTTTGCAGTGTTTTTTAGTTTTCAGTGTACAAGTCTTTCCCCACTTTGATTAAATTTATTCCTAAGTATTTTATCTTTTTTGATGCTATAATAAATGGGATTGGTTTCTAAATTCCCTTTGTGGATCAGTCATTATTTGTATATAGAAATGCAACTGATTTTTGATTTTATAGAATATAACTTTACTGAATTCATTTATTAATTCTAAGTATTTCTTGGAAATCCATATGGTTTTCCATATGGAAGATCAAGTTGTCTGCAGGCTGAGACAATTTTTCTTCTTCCTTTCCAGTTTGTATTCCTTTTCTTTCTTTTAAATTGTCTAATTCTTCTGGCTAGAACTTCCAGTTCTTTGTTGAATAGTTGTGGCAACAGTTCTTTATCTTAAGAGGAAAAGATTTCAGTATTTCCCTGTTTCATGTGATGTTAGCTGTGAGCTTTTTGTATGTTTTTTATTATGTTGAGGTAGTTTCCTTCTATTCCTATTTATTGATTTTTTAAATCATGAGTATTGACTTTTGTCAAATGCTTTCTGCACTAATTGGGAGGATCATATGTTTTCTGTCCTCATTTTGTTACTATGCTGTATTAATTTATTTTTTGTATATCAAGCCATCCTTGCATTCTATGTATAAATCTCACTTAGTCGTGGTGTATGATCCTTTTAATGTGCTATTAAGTTTGATAGTATTTGTTTAGGATTTTTGCATCAATATTCATTAGGAAATTTGGTTTGTAGTTTTCTTGTGTCTGTCTGTTTTGGGTAGAAGGATAATGCTGACCCCATACATAGAATGAGTTTTGGAATATTTCTTTCTCTTTGAAACTTTGGAAGAGTTTGAGATGGCTTGGTGTTAATTCTTTAAATGTTTGGTAGAATTTACCAGTTGATTCATTTGGTAAAGGACTTTTCTCTGTTGGGAAGTTTTTGATTAATACAATCTCTTCTCTAGTTATAGGTTTGTTCAGATTTTTTATTTCTTCATGATTCAGTCTTGATAGGTTTTACAGTTATAGAATTTATCCATATTTTCTCAATTATCTAATGTTAGCGTGTAATTGTTCATAGAATTCTCTTTTAATCCTTTATATTCTGTGATATCAGTTGTAATATCTCCTCGTTTATTTATAATTATAGCTATGTCTTCTCTTAGTTTTTCTAGTTAATGGTTTGTCAGATCTTGTCAGCAAAGTATCTTTTGGTTTCACTGATTTTTTTTCTTTTCTTATTTATTTCATTTATTTCTGATCTAATCTGAAATATCTTCCTCCTTCTGCTAACTTTCATATTAGTTTGTTTTTCCTTTCCAAATTCCTTGAGGTGTCAGGTTAGGTTGTTGATTTAAGATCTTTTCTTCATTAAATAGAATTATTGCTGTAAACTTCCCATAGTACTGCTTTTGCTCTCTCTCATAAATTTTGGTATGTTGTGTTTTCATTTTCTTTTTTTCTTTTATTTCCTATGTCCTTTATTTTTATTATTATTATTTTTTATTCTTATTATGGTGACTTTGGTTAATGAAATTCAGAAAGTTTCAGTTGTACAATTCAACAGTAAGGCATATATAAATTGCATTGTGTGTTCACCGCCCATAGTTAGATTTCTTTCTGTCACTACATATTACCTCATCTACCTCCACCCGCCCCCACCCCACCTTTGGTAACCATTAGTCTGTTATCCATATCCATGAGTCTCTGTTTGTCCTGTTTGTTTCTTTAAGGTTTATATCCCACATATAAGTGATATCATGTGGTTTTCAACATTTTATGTCTGGCTTACTTTGCTTAGCATGAGTATCTCGAGGTCCATCCATGTTGCCACAAATGGCAGTATTTCATCTCTTATGGCTAAGTAATATTCCATTGTGTGTGTGTGTGTGTGTGTGTATGTGTGTATGTGTGTGTGTGTACATACACACACACCACAGTTTCTTTACCAGTCATATATTGTAGGACACTTCAGTTACTTCTGTGTCCTGGCTACTGTGAACATTGATGTGCAAATATTTTTTTCGCATATATGTTTTCAAGTCTTTGGGGTAAATACCCAGTAGAGAGATTGCTGGATCATATGGTAGATCAATTCATAGTTTTTTGAGGAACTTCCATACGGTTTTCCATAGTGGCTGCACCAATTTGCAGTCCAGCCAGCAGTATATAAGGGGCCATTTTTCTCTACATCCTCAAAATTCATAAAATCCTCTTTAAGTCTAAGGTCCTTGAGTTTAGTTCCTATGTTTTCTTCTATGCATTTTATTGTTTCAGGTCTTATATTCAGGTCCTTAATCTGTTTTGAGTTACTTTGGCGTGTGGTCATAGACAACAGTCTAGTTTAATTTTTTTGCAGGTGGCCTTCCAGTTTTCCCAGCACTATTTATTAAAGAGGTTTTTCTTCCTCCACTGTATGTTTTTGGCATTTTTGTCAAAAATTATTTGTCTACATAAATACAGGTTTACTTCTGGATGCTCGATTCTCTTCCACTGGTCCGCGTGTGTGGTTTTTTGCCAGTACCATGCCATTTTGATTACTGTCGCTTTGCAGTATAATTTGAAGTCGGGCTGAGTGATGCCTCCAGCCTCATTCTTCTTTCTCAGGATTGCTTTAGCAATTCGGGGTCTTTTGTGCTTCCATATAAACCTGATGATTTTTTGTTTTCTTTCTTTAAGAAATGCCAGTGGAATTTTGATGGGGTTTGCATTAAATCTGTATATTGCTTTATGTAATAAGTTCATTTTAACAGTGTTAATTCTTCCAGTCCAAGAACTTGACTAGCTTTCCATTTCTTTGTACCTTCTTCGATTTCTTTTAATAGGATCTTGTAGTTTTCATTATATAGGTCTTTCACTTGTCTCATTAAATGTATTCCTGTGTATTTTATTCTTTTTGTTGCACTTGCAAAAGGAATTATTTTTTCCACTTTTCTGACACTTCATTATTAGAGTACAGGAACACTATGGATTTTTGAACATTGATTTTGTAACCACTTTACTGTATTTGCTTATTGTTCCTACTAGTATTCTTGTGGAATCTTTAAAGTCTTCTAGAGAATGATGTTACCTGTAAATAGTGACAGCTTGACTTCTTCATTTCCTATTATTTGGATGCCTTTTATATCTTTCTCTTGCCTTAATTGCGCTCACTAGGACCTCCAATGTTATATTGAATAGCAGTGGCAATAGTGTACAGTCTTGTCTTTTTCCTGATCTTAGAGAGAAGGTTTTTATTTTTGCCATTAAGTATAATTGTTGGCTGAGAGCTTGTCATATATGGCCTTTATTATGTTAAGGTACTTTCCTTCTATACCAATTTTGTTAAGTGTTTTGATCATAAATGGATGCTGTATCATGTTGAAAGCTTTTTATGCATCTATTGATATGATCATATGATTCTTATTTTTTAGTTTGTTTATGTGGTATATCACATTAATCGATTTGCGTATGTCATATCATCCCTATGCCTCTAGGATGAAGCCCACTTGATTGTGATAAGTAATCTTATTAATATGTTGTGGTATTTGGTTTGCTAGTATCTTATTTCAGATTTTTGCATCTGTGTTCATTAGAGATATTGGTCTGTGGTTTTCTTTTTTTCTGTTCTCTTTACCAGGTTTTGGTATCAGGGTGATATTGGCCTTATAAAATGAGTTGGGAAGTAGTATGGCCTCTTCTTCGATTTTTTTTTTTTTTTTAAGAGCTTGAGGAGAATAGGTATTAAATCTTCTTTGAATGTTTGGTAGAAATCACTGGTGAAGCCATCTGGTCCTGGACTTTGACTTTTTGGTAGGTTTTTGATGATTGTTTTAATTTCCATACTGCTGATCAGTTTATTTAGATTTTCCAGTTTCTTGATTTAGTCTAAGAAGGTCGTATTTTTCTAAGTACTGGTCCATTTCTTCCAGGTTATCATTCATTTCTGTGTATTCCTTGATATTTCTTTTTATTTCTTCCCTGACCCAGTCATTCTTGAGTGGCATGTTGTTTAATCTCTGTGTATTTGTGGTTCATCCCGCTTTCTTTTTTGCAGTTGATCTCTAACTTTAAAGCATTATGATCAGAGAATATGGTTGGTATGATTTCAACCTCTTATGTTTGTTGAGGCCCTCTCTGTGTCTCAGTATGTGGTCGATTCTTGAGAATGTTCCATGTGCACTAGAGAAGAATGTATAAGCAGCTGTTTTGGGGTGGAAGGCTCTGTAAATGTCAGTTATGTCCAGTTGGTCTAAATGTGTCATTTAAGGATGTTATTTCCATATTGATGTTCTGTTTGGATGATCTGTCCACACCCAACAGTGGGGGTTTAGGTCCCCTACTATGATAGTGTTTAGATCTGTTTCTCCCTTTAGTTCTGTCAGTAATGCTTTATATATTTTGGGGCTCCATGACTGGGAGCATAGATATTAAGAAGTGTTATGTCTTCTTAGTGTATGATTCCTTTTATCATTATGAAGTGTCCCTCAGTATCTTTCTTTACCTTTTTTATTTTGAAGTCTATGTCATCTGAAATTAGTACCTCTACTCCCACTTTTCTCTGAAAACCATTTGCTGAAAATATCAAGCAAATCAACTGTTGCTTCTTAGCCGTCCCTACTTCTCTGCTTATGACCTGATCCATGGGCATTGCCGCTGAGTGAGCTCGCAGTTCTCTTAGGTAGTGCTGTTCAGGGTTCTCCCTACAACTTCTCTCCGTCTCTTCCTGCTGGGAGATCCAGCTGCCTGGAGGCAGCTTATTTCTCCCAGTCTACCACCGAACTCCTGTGGTTTTCACCCGTAGTAGTTCTTATGCTCAGATACCATGCTCAAACGTGGTGGTTTGTTGTTTGCGTGTTATTTTTGAGTTTTAGATGTTCAGCTTATGGTTGTTTCAAGAGGAGAATTCTGGGGACATCTCTTACTCTGCCATGCTTCTGACGTCACTCTGTGTTTTCATTTGTCTCAAGATATCTTCTGAATTCATTTGTGATTCTTTTTTTGAAACATTAGTTATTTACATCTAAGGATACATATAGGGTAGAAGTGAAAGGGTAAAAAAAGGTATTCCATTCAGCCCATTTTGACTTTTAAATGATATATTTAGTTCATTTACATTTGAAATAATTACTGCTTGAAGTACTTACTATTGTCATTATCCATATTTGTGGATTTTCCTGTTTTCCTTCTATTGATTTCTAGTTTCATTCACTTGTGTTGGAGAAGGTACTTTGTATCATTTCAGTCCTCTTAAATTTGTTAATATTTGTTTCGTGGATTAATAGGTGGTCTGTCTTGGAGAATATTCCATGTGCTCTTGAGGTGAATGTATATTGTGCTGTTGCTGGGTAGAGTGTTATGTGTGTTTGGTATAAGTGGCCTATAGCGTTCACATTTCTTTCCTTGCTGAACTTCTGTGTGTTTGCTCTGTCCATATCTGAGAGTGGGGTATTGAAGTTTCCTACTACTGTTGTGTTGCTGTCTATTCCTCCCTTTAGTCTTTGTTTGCTTCATATATTTTGGCACTCTAAGGTTAGGTTGTGTATATATTTTATAATTGTTACAGCTTCCTGGTGAATTGATTCATCATTATTATATAATGTCTTTGTCACTTGAGACAGTTTTTATTTTAAATTCTATTTTGTCTGATAGAAGTATGGCCACCCCTTTAGGCCCCCATCCACTGGCATGGAATCTTTTTTCACTCTTTCATTTCTACCCTATATGTGTCTTTACATGTAAAAGGAATCTCTTATAAACAGCATATAGTTGAATCTTATTTTTTTTAATTCATTCCACCCATTTGTCTTTTAATTGCTATATTTTATCCATTTACATTTAAAGTAATTATTGCTAGGAATGGACTTATCATGTTGTTAATTGTTTTCTGTCTTGTTGCTTTTTTGTGTCTTTTTTTCTTTTGCTATCTTCCTTTGTGTTTCATTAACCTTTTTTGTAGTGACACGTTTTGATATCTTTCTCATTTGCCTTTATGTATATTTTTAAAATATTTTCTTTGTGGCCACTATTGCAATTACATAAGACATCTTTAAGTTATCAGTTTTGGTTTCATCATACATAAAAACTATTTTACATCTCTGCTTTCTCCCATTTTGTTATTGATTACACAGATTGTGTTTTTATATTGCATATATCTATTAACATTGATTTATGTTTTATGCTTTAAAGTTTTTATACCAGATTTATATGTGATTTAGTCAACTAAGTTGTAATACTGTAGGATTCTATATGTGTCTGTATTACTTTTACAAGGGAATTTTATATTTTTATTTGGTTTTGTATTTCTATTGTCCTTTTGCTTCAAATCATAGGACTCTTCAACATTTCTTGTAGCGTAGGACTAGTGGTGATAAATTTCCTGGGTGGTTTTTTTGAGGGGTGGGGAGAGGTTCTGGCAAAGTCTCAATTCTCCTTTGTTTTAGGAATAAGTTTTTTACTGGATATAGTATTCTTGTTTTGCAGCTATCTTCATTCAGTACTTCAAATCTATTATCCCATTCCTTCCTAGCCTGCAAAGTTTCCACTGACAAATCTGATATTCTAAAAGAAGTTCCTGTGTGATGAGTTGCTTTACTCTAGTTACTTTCAGTATTCTTTATCTGACCTTGGATAGTTTGATTATGATGTGTCTTGGTGTAGGTCTCTTTAAACTTATCATAGTTAGAGTTTTATGGGCTCCTTGAATTTGTAAGTCCATTTCTTGCCCAGATTTGGGGAATTTTCTACTATTATTTCTTCAATTAAGTTCTCTGCCCCTTTCTCTTCCTTCTCCTTCTAGGAATTCCATAATGCATCTGCTGTTCAGCTTGATGGTGTCCTGTAAGTCCCTTAGGTGCTCTTTATTATCATTATTATTATTTAAAAAAATTTTTGTTCCACTGCTTCGGTAATTTCAAAAGTCCCGTCTTAAAGCTAGCTGGCAAGATCTGCAGTGAGGTAAAGACAGTACCTTTAATAAATAGTGTTGGGAAAACCAGACAGATACATGCAAAAAGATGAAACTGGACCACTTTCTTACACCATATACAAAAATTAACTCAAAATGGATTAAAACCTGAAACCATAAAACTAGAAAGGATGCAGGCAGTAAACTTTTTGACATCACTCTCAACAGTATCTTTTTTAATATGTCTCCTTCAGCAAGGGCAACAACAACAATAAAAGTAAACAAATGGGACTATATCAAACTAAAATTTTTTTTACACTATGAAGGAATCCATCAATGAAACAAAAAGACAGTACTGAATAACCTATGATAGTCAGAAATGATGCATCCAATAAGAGGTTAATATCCAAAATATATAAAGAACTCAAACAACTTAACCTCAAAAGAAAAACAATCTAATTAAAAAATGGACAGAGGATGTGAATAGACATTTCTCCAAAGAGAACATACAGATGGCAAACAGATATATGAAAAGGTGCTCAAAATTACTAATCATCAAGGAAATGCAAATTAAAAGCACAATGAGATATCACCTTATACCTGTCAGAATAGCTGTCATCAAAACAAAAAATTAAATAAGTGCTGACAAAGATGTGGGGGAAAGGAACCATCGTACACTGCTGGTAGGACTGCAGTTTGGTGCAGCTACTATAGAAAACAAAATGAATATTTCTCAAAAAATTAAAACTAGAGCTGCCATATGGTCCAGCAATTCCATTCTTGGTAATCATCCAAAGAAAAACAAAAACACTAATTCAAAAAGATTTATGCATTCCTATGTTCATTGTAGCATTTTAGTAATAGCCAAGATATGGAAGCAAACTAAATGTCCATCAATAGGTGAATGGATAAAGAGGATGTGACAGAGATATCTGTCTGTCTATCTATCTATCTACCTACCATCTATCTACCTACCTACCTACCTACCAATCATCTATGAATATTACTCAGCAATAAAAAAAGAAATCTAGCCATTTGTGACAAGATGGATGGACCTAGAGGGTATTATGTTAAATGAAATAAGTCTGAGAAAGACATATACTGTGATTTCACTTATCTGTGGAATCCAAAAAAAAAATGAATAAACAAAACAGATTGATAGAATAAGCTGATGGTTGCTGGGGGAGGGGATAGGGCAGTGGGGAGGAATAGGGAAAAAAAGTACTGTCAAAAAAATCCTCAGTCAATTAAAATAGAGCACAGATAGCCAACTAGACAAAAATCAGGAAAATGATGCATAAAAAAATAATATCAACAAAGAGACAGAAACTATGAAGAACCAAATTCTGGAACTGAAGAATACTGTGGAGAGCAGATTGTAAGCTGTCAAGGTCCTTGCACTCTGTTAACTGATTTTTAGATTTCTCACAGAGGCATTTGGTCTGTTTGTTGTTAAGTCTGTGTCTCCATGGCTGAAAGCAGATCTAGGCTTCTTATTCTACTATCTTGTGTATACTGCTCCTCTCCTTTACTTTTGAAGGACAGTTTTGCAGGCTACAGAATTCTTGGTTGGTGATGTTTACCCCTTAATACTTTAAATTGTTTCACTTCTCTCTCTTCTTGCTTGCATGGTTTCTCTTATCTTTGCTCTTTATAGGTATGATGTTTTTTAACTCTGGCTTCTTTCAAAATCATGTTTTTGTTTTTGCATTTTTGCAATTTAAATATGATATGCCTAAGTGTAGTATTTTTGAGGGGGTAGGGTGGAGGGGGAATTATCCTGCATGGTGTTCTGAGACCTTCCTGGATTCCTGGTTTGCTGTCTTACTATTAACATGGAGAAATTCTTAGTAATTATTGCTTCAGATATTTCTTCTGTTCCTTTTTCTCTTTTGTCTCCTTCTGGTATTCCTATTTTGCATATGCTACACTTTTTAGTTGTCCTGCAGTTCTTAGGTATTCTGTTTGGTTTTGTTTTCCAGTCTCTTTTTGCTTTTCAGTTTGGGAAGTTTCTATTGATACATCCCAAAGCGTGGATTTTTTTTTTGTTGTTGGTCAGCTGTGTCCAGTCAACTAATGAGTCCCATCAAAGGCATTCTTTATTTCAGTTTTTTTTTTTTACCTCCAGCATTTCTTTTTAATTTTTAGAATTTCCATCTCTCTGCCTTCCTTATCCATCTGCTCTTTATCTCATCTGCTTTATCTGTTAGATCCCTTGGCATATTAATCATAGTTTTAAATCTATTGTATAATAATTCTAACATCTTTGCCATATCTGAGTTCGGTTCTGATTCTTGCTGTCTCTTCAAACTGTTTTTTGCCTTTTAGTTCTGAGTGAAAGGGACCCCATTAAATAGGTCATGGGTGCAACACTAAGGTGTGGGGGGATGGGACATGTCTATAGTCTTATGATTGTGTCTCAGAGTTTTAGTGAGCCTGTGGCTTTGGGCTCTGAACTTCACCAGTGCTTCTCAGTTTTTTCCCCAGCTTTTAGTGGAGCTTGATGGCTGGAGAGGTTGAAGTTAGGAATTTCCCTTCTCCCATGTCTGTTAAACTCTGATAAAAACCCTAGTAGGTTATTATCTGGTTAAATAGTTTCTCTTGGGGGCAGGCATGTTAAGAACAAAATGCTCTGGCATATTTCAAAATGGCTGCTTTCCCTCTTTGCCCTATCAGGAAGTAGCTCACAGGGATTTTTTCTGCATTATTCACTGTGAGATCCTGTTAGAGCACCACAAGGTAAAACTCACAAAAAAAAAAAAAATGTTAAGGCTTCCCTGGAGTCTTAAACTCTGACTTGTACAGACTGGGCCTCTGCCAGTTCATCAATTATAGTTCAAGATTCCCTACCCTGGTATGGTTTCTGTGAAAGTTTTTACTCAGGGTGTTTCTGCTGTAATGCAGAGTACTATTCTGTATCTACCTGTCCGTATCTCCAGTTTGGGGGACAGTAGTTTTCCCTGTGAGCTCACTTTTCTAAGAGATTTAAGAAGAATTGGTAAGCTTTTTACTTGTTAGGACAGAATGGTGACTTTCTAAGGAACTTACATGTTAGACCAGAAAACATCTCATGGAGTTCTTAACTTTCAAACTTGTCCACACTCAGCATCCAGCAATTTATCAGGTGCAATTTATGTTTTCTGCCCTGGTGCTGGGTCCCCCAGTTTTTGTTTCTGGGCTCTCCTCCTGTAAATTGTGATTCTCTATATCAGCCAGTCTGTCCAATTTGGGGGGCAGCAGTTTTCTGTAGGACCTTAATCCTTTAATAGATCTAAGAAGAGTTATTGATTTCAGTTTGTTAAACTTTTTCCTTATTGTGAGCACAGGATTGACAGCTTCCATGCTCCTCACATGCCAGGCCAAAATCTGGGAGTCTCCTCACTCCCTAGGGCCACCCTTCTAGTCTTACTATTATATCTACTTCTACTTCATACCACCTTGGTTATATGTGTGTGTTTCTCTAGATCATTTGTTTACCTAGGAGTGAAACTGCAAAGTCATAGGGTGTATATCATCATATTTACTGCAGTGATAAACCATCCTGAAAATATATGAGAATTGCTGTTAGTCTACGCATTGCCATGTCAATCTGGTGTCCTTAGAAAGTTTTAGGTCTTCTCACATCCACCTATCTTACCTGAGGTCTTCATTTAGTATTTTAGTACCAACAAAATTATTTGTTTTACTGATTTATACAGATTGCTTTTTAAAAGTACACTTAAAAAATACTGTCCTTAAGCTGCTTATACATTAACCTACATAGTAAATTCCAGATTTAAATATCTATTCATGCATTCAGTAAATAAATACGGAGCACTTGCTGTGCTCTAGACATGCTGTTCTACTGAAACAAGAGATGCAATAGTGAATATATATCAAGGAACTACCATATTTGTTTTTCTAATAAAATTTGACAGTATAAAACTTTGTTCTCAGCATACCTGAAATAATCAGAATACCTGATTATTCCATTGTAAACCAAATTATGAGAAATTTAGAACCAATCACTGAATAGATGAATTTTCTCTTAAATGTGGCAGACTAAACATAATTTGACTAAATATATTTTGATAGTTGTAATTGTCAGTGAAAAAGTCATACTTTTTGTCTTAATTATGAAAAGGATAAAATCAGTGGTTTCCATATGAACACAGAACTGAGACCGTTTTAATTTTTTAAGTTATTTCTTTGTCCCTGGGGGCTATAATCTGAGAGTAAGAAGAGCCTGTCTGGCTCACTACTATCTAAAGTTATTGGCAGTGTTGAAAATTGATGTTATTTATGCCTTTTGAAGAACTGAAGTAATGTAGTTTATCAAAAAAACAAACAAACAAACAAAAAACCAAAAATCTCACATACCTCTTCTTTCTTATGGGAAGTTATTTTATGAAGAATTCTGAATCCGGGCTGCAGCACACAATCGCACAGGCTGTACAAAGCACAGCTCTGGAAAATTATTCATTCTTCCTTATCAGAGGTTTTTATATTTGTGATAATTATTTTCTGGTAGATAGCAATAAAGAGCTTGAAGAACCATTGCTTTTTTCCCCCAATTTGCATAAAGGAACCATTGGGCCAGTAGAATTTTTTATCTGAATATAGAGTGATCGATGTAGTGCTGTAGCTATATTAAAATGAATCATCTATGTAGTCATCCAAATCTAGATGAAGACACATTCACAGGACAAATCATCCAGTTTAACAACAATGCATACAAAAGGGGAAAGACTCTTTTAGATTAAAAGAGACAAGTCATCATCCAGATGTAATGTTTGGACCCAGACTGGAATCCTAGTTCGAGTAAATCATCTGAAAAAAGACAGGTTTGAAACATTTGAGGAAATTTGAATATGTCTTGGGTATTTGATAATATTAAGAAATCAGTGTTCATTTTGTCAGATGTGATAATAGTATTGTGATTGTTTTCTTAAAAGTCCTTACGCTTTATACAAACACACATATACACATGTGTTGGTAAAGTGATGTGTCTCAGTATATGCATAAATTTGAGATTGTTGAAGTTGGCTCTGAAAGGATGTTGTACACTGATTCTCTAGTGGCCTGAAAAGGAATAATGAAAAAGAATATGAAACCTTTAGTACTTCTTATAAGGAAATGCTTTTTAAGTACTTGATATCTGAGAATATTTACCATTCTAAAATCTCTTTAACTTTGATTTTTTCATTTTAGGGTAATGACAAATTTTGAATCATTTGCTTCTTTATTCAGAAAGATCTTGGATGCAGTTGTAGTTTATCTGCATAATACATCCAAGTTCAAACCAATAAAGAGTAATATAGAATAGCTGTTTAGAATATAAGGAAAAGCTAGTTTTTGGGTTTTTTCAATTACTCAAAATGGAATTTGCCAATGCTGAGGTTAGTGATTAGGCTTGGATTTTAAGTTTTGTTTTATGGATTTATTTATGATCTGTAAGGCAATCATTTTTATTCTTACTCTCAATGAAATTTTCATATTTCCAAGAAAGAAGTTGTCAGCAAAATGCTCTTTTCTTCAGTAGAGTCATCTGCTTCCTTATTGCACAGGCACTATCTTTTCATCATCAGAATATATACAAAATGTTTGACCTTTAAGTGGTAGAATATAGCTGCTATTTTGTAGAATCCTAGAAAGGTTTGTGAAAATAAGAAACCATGAGGGCTAGAAATAATAAATATCTTCATTTCCTCTCTGTGTATTACAATTTGAAAACCAAAAGAGTATTTCTGGCTTATGAATTGGAAATATTTTAATTTCTAATAATTATCTGCCTAAGAGTAGTTCTTAATCTCTTACTCTTTATATACTATGAATCAAAGAAGATTCACAGTATTCTATTTAAACATGACATTTGAAATACATGTACTAGAATACAGTACAGTATAATATTAGATGATGGACTCTGGAGTCTGACAGACCTGTGCTGGAATTCTGGACCACCCATTTATTGGCTGTGTTGACTTTGTGTGAGTGTCTTAACTTCTGAACACATCCCTTCATGTGTAAACGTAACTGACGATACCTACTTCATAAGGTGGTTGGGAGGTTTAAATCAATGTATTGAAAAATGCTTATAGCAGTGCCTGGCACACAGCAACAGTTCAGCAGATGGTAGCAATTATTATAAAAACAAAACGACCTTTTAAATAAAAGTCATAAATAAAATATTAGTGATGTCAAAATTCAGTCATTAACATTTCTTTTATGATGAAAAAAGATTGCCAAAATCATGAAGCAGCTTAAAAATACGTAACTTTACAAATATTATACTTGAAATTTCTTTCCAATAACCGTAACTTTAAGCTAGTTATATTTTTCTTTTAGAATTCTTTGGTTATGATGAGATTTGGCATTTAAAGTAAAATAGGTATATTTGTTAGGTATGTTCATTATGTATGTTCTAGTGTACTCTAATGGTTTTGACAAAGTGTGCATAGATAGTAGAAAGAAAAAAATCTCATTTATTGCCAATTTTCTTATAGTTGTAGATGCAATTATTATGCTTTTAAGTACTTGAGGTCTGACAATGTTTACCATTCTAAAATTTCTTTAACTTTGATTTTTTTCATTTTAAGATAATGACAAAAACATGAAGGGATGTATACAACAATTCTATGGGTACTCATCACTCCAGTGAGCCATAGCACCAAACCATGGAAGTCTTAAAAGACTTCTTGTAGGCTTAGAATGCAATGAAAATGTTAATGTTAGGGGAATCTGTAACATTTTGGAAATATTTGCCAACAAACAAAAAAATTGGCTTTTGGAAATCTTCCATAGGCACAGCCTGTAGTGAAACCCACAGAAACCACTAACTTAAGACCCCTGCACAAGGAGGGTATCTATTAAGGTTAGTCAGCACTCTCACGTGTGTACCGCACTTTAGGGACATGATCATCTTAAATCTTCCTAGTTACCTTATTGATCTTCATCTTTGCAGCTCTTTCAGGATGTTTGTGCTGAATATTTAAGTGATTTAAATATTGACTTAGCTGTTTCTAGCACATATTATAGCCTTTTGTTCTCTTGCTTCTGAAGCAGCCAACTTCCTTATAAATTTCTTCATTATTCATTATTATTCTCCTCAAAATTGTTCTTAGATTGAAACTGTGGTTTTCTGAATTTCCTGTGTCATTCAATGAATACATCTTTCCAAGTCTGTAACCATAAGACTGGTTACCACATACCATGTTTCATAGCAGATGAAAAATCTTTATGTCTCTGTGGGAACGATCTCACCTACCCCATCAAGTATATTGAGCTAAATCACTGATATAAAAACGATTAAAAGAAAAAGGGGTTTCATATTTGAAATTTCAAAGTTCAAGGCATTTTTCTTTTATAGCTAAATCAATGAAATTTTCTAAGATTTGTATAGAAGGAGAAAGATTTTATTTCTGGGAAATCTTGAGGCTGGGAAAAAAACAATAAAGCATTTTGTAGTAGATTACATAAAAATGGAGCATTACCTTACCTTTTATAATTTTTATTTCTTTATTGTACCTTTTAAGGCACGCTTCATGTCTATAACTACATATAGATAACTGCCTTTAATCTAATCTTAAAAGTAATTATTAATTCCTTTACTCAGGACTTAAAAATAAACAGGAAGATTTCTCAAACAGATCTGGCTTAAAAAATATTTTATCCTGTTGTCTTGTTCCTATTTCTTGGGAACCACTATGCAGGAGGGGAGAACAGAAGATTAAGATTTGCTTTTTTTTTTTTTTTGCTAGAAAGAGCTGCCAGTTTTCTTTACTGGCAAAGCAGGAAATAAAATGACAAGGCATTTTCTCTTCAGGATTATGGTAGTTTTTGCTTTGAAGCTCATGAATCCATTGCAGCATTTTCTCTAGTCAAATTAGTTAAAATGTACATATTAAGTCATGTGTTTAGCTCTAAATGTTCATTCTCTTACTTTGAGGAAACCTATCCTAGGCCTGGGCTATTTTGTTATAAAATTGAACAGTTAAGCTCTGTATCAGTTTGTATGTATTATGACTAGATTATTTCAAACGAGCCCACTTTTGAGTCATTTCTAGAAATAGTGATTCTTCTTTCTATATCTATTTTCATGTCCAGATGTTTTCGTTATAACATGGCTAAATGCAGGTCCCTACCTATCTGTCATATTCGTTTGTTCAAGACTAAAAGAAGGCCAATGTAGTTGAAGCAAGACTATGCTTGAAGCAAGACTAGTGTAAGATGATAGGAAAGGGAGGCAGATCGTAGATGGCTCTATGAAGGCCATCATTAGGAGCTCAGATTTTATTCTTAGCAAGATGAGGAATGATTTAAATGGGATTGACATGATGTGATTGATGTTTTTAAAAAATCACCCTGGCTGATATGGAGGAGAAACCTCATGGGGCAAGAATAGAAGGAAGACTAGAGAGGCTCTTATGGTAACCTAGGCTATTAGACCAGAGTAATTGAGGAAACCAAGAGAAGGGGAGAGATTCAGGATGTGTGTTTTACAGATAAAAGTTTATAGGACTTGGTGACAGAATGAATGGAGGATGCTCTAAGAGAAAGAGGCATCAGGGTTACACCCAGGCCTAATAATCAATTCATACCACTGCAATGACTGCCTTTAAGCCTTTGTGTGTCTCCTATTCTGATGGGTCAGTCAGTGCCTTTGCTGTACCTGATGCCCAAGGTTTTGTGGGAAAACTAGGGAGGAATAGATTTAGAGGGGAAAATCAAAGTTTTGTCTACCTACATAACATTTCCAGATGGATGAGACTTTAAAAGTGCCTTCCTGAAATTTTTCTGAAACATAATTCAAATAAAAGTAATGCCAAAAATATTCCAGGCAGAAGTGCTTCCATATTTTTTAACATAACAAACATGAATCTCATCCCTCCTACTTCTAAGCTAGAAAATTAGCAGTCTATGTTTGATAAAGCCTGGAGGGGTTTTATATCAGGGTTTCTCAACCTCAGCACCATTGACATTTTAGATTGGATAATTTTTTGAGGGGCTGTCCAGAGCATTATAGATTGTTTAGCAGCATCCCTGGCCTACTAGATGCCAGTAGCACCAAATCCTAGTTTTGAAAACCAAAACTGTCTCCAGATACCACCAAATGTCCTGGAGTGGGGAGAGTGTGGGGAGTGGGGGGAGTGGGGGAGTGAGGTAGCAAAATTATCTCCAGTTAAGAACTACCAGTTTACACTAAGCAATAAAACTTTCTAGCATGGTGCCGATACTAACAAAACTAATATTAGCATTTGTTATAGTCCTTTTATGCTACCAGAACCAGTGGACAAATTGGTTATTTTTTAAATCTGCTAAAGTTGTAAATCATAAAGAAGTAAATACCTTAAAATTATCTTTAAGTTAAAAATAAATATAAATCCATTCACGTGACGTGATGCTTGTCGTGACCTAGATTGTGAATCTACTATCAGATTTCCAAATTGTAATGATACATGATGCATTTCTACTTTTTTTTAAACTAAACATATTTAAAATGGGTCAGAAATTGGCTTCTACTTTCATTCTTGTTTTTTATAAATATATATTTATCCAACTTTCTAGATTTCTCATCATAACTTAATCAAATTTTGGCAGAAGGATCAGAGGAGCTATTAGTTATTGTGTTAACCTAGCTTTTATCACCACAGTGCAAAGGCTACTGAGTATTTATAGTTACCGTAAGTATAAAAAGTGGTTCAGTGACCACTGCCACTAGTTCTTTGTAAGCACGTTCATCTGATGGGACAGAAGCACGTGGGGGTATTAGAGATTAGCCTCCTATCCACAGCTTTCAGTGTGCCTTTTCATAAGCCGGTATGTCTATTGGGCCAGTTTCATCAGGTGGAGATTGGTTCAGAAGCACTGTATGCACCAAACACTATGTACTCTACTTGCATTATCACTTTTATTCTACAACAACCCTAAAATATAGATATGTTAATATTTGTTTTTCTTTGAGAATAGTGAAACAGACATGCTAAGTGTCTTGCACAAGGTTACATAGGTAATAAAATGATCAGGATAGAACCCAGGCATTCTAAGATGTGCTTTACCATTTCATCACAAGTCCAAGGCCATGGGTGTTAATGCTCTACAGAGCACTAGGCAGGCTCCGGTCTGGTCCATGATCACATATTACACTTTTGAATCTCGACCTGTCATCTTCAAAGTGCATGTAGTAGCTAGAAAATAAGGGAGATCAATATAAATCCATTACTTGGAACAATTCAGTGACCCTGAAGCATCAATTCCATATAAAGCTAACCCAGATATTACCTGTTTTCATTTCCTATTGCTGTGATAAATTACCACAAACTTAGTGGCTTAAAACACACGAATTTATTATCTTACAGTTCCGTAAAAGTCTGACACAGGTCTCACTGGGCCAAAATCAAGATGTTAGAAGGGCTGCTGCTTTTCTGTAGACTCTGGGAGAATGTTTCATTGCCATTTCTAGCTTCCAGAGACCACCATATTCTTTAGTTTGTGACCCTCCTCCCCTCCATATTCAAAGCCAGTAACATTGCATCTCCTGGGCTGAACTTTTTTGCCTCCCTCTTTTACTTTTAAGGGTTTTTGTGATTACACTGGACCCACCTGGATAATGTAGGATAACCTCGCTACCTTAACGAAGTGAAGCTTAGAGCCTTGGCATAGCTTTGGATGAGCCTGTTCCTGTTCAGTTGTATTTATTTTATCTGTTTTTAATGGACATTGTCACTAAATTATAAGACTGAAAGTTAGATTTGTACGAAATCAGTCATGACTAAATTTTTTAATGTATTAAAACTGTGCTCAAAGTCCATGTAAATGGATCAGCTGTATAATTACAGATAGTTATATTGGAGTCATTTATTCTCTTAATAATTTGAGATGGTTATTATCATTCTCACCGAATACCACGCAAGAGGTTCTAACACAGAACCTTTAATTTTAGAATGTATTATTTGATAGGAGATATGACAGGAACTATATTCAAGATACTGTACAAAAATGAGTAATTTTCATTAAAGCTTTCTATTTAGGATCCCTCCTATGTGCTATTTTAAATGAGTAAAGGAAGTTAAAGATTGTTTCGACAGAACTATCATTCCCATTTTCATGTATCATGTTCATCCAGCCTTTCTATCCAGATACTAACTTTATTCTCACATGCCTCCCAAGGTTTTCTTGTGTGTGGGGGTTGGGAAATGAATTTAACTGTTGTTAGTTCCCTAGGATTTAAGTTTTTACTGTCTAACATTTATTTAATGAAAAACAGTGAATTGAAAGCAGTCACGATGGTCACTGCCACTACATACAAAGCCACTGACTCAAAAAGACTGTACATGCCATATGATTTAAGACTGATAGTTTCTTTAAAAACTTATAACTACACTTGAATTCTGTAAAGAACTATGATTTAAGTAACTTTCATGATTTAAAGGTGATGTCCAACAATCAGAAATTAAAAGGGCAGTGATGTTAATAATAAACACCATTGAGTGAATACCTAGTTGCCTGGCCCTTTGCTGACATTATTTCAATTCATTCTCACAAACCTGCAACATAGATAGAATCTTTTTTACAGATAAAAGAACTGGATGTCAAAATCTAACTTGCCAGGAACCAACCACAGTAGTAGTAAATGTTGGAGTGGAAATCTGAAGCTCAGTGTTTCCATTCTAAATGTGTTTTTAACCACTAATACAGTTTTTAAAAAATTGAATATGTTCTAACATGTTTCTATTTTTACTTAAAAAATGACCCAGACACTTTTAAGAAATCTAAAAAGTGGAATTTCATTCTTTGCTATTATTTTTTTCAAAACCAGTATTTGAATAGTTATATAAAACACTAATGGAATTATTTGTATAAAAATCTTTTGCAAAAGTAATCAAGGTAAACAAATTTGACATCCATTTTTTATTTTAGGTAAAAGGCTAATTATTTAAATTTCAGGTTCCTGAAGTTGAACTTGAAGCAAGTAGGTCCCTGATCAGACAGAAAACAAAAAGTATCATTTATACATAAATCAAAAGGCATTTAAAATAACTGAGGAAGGCCTAACTTGAAAAGGTTGAAAAGTTAAGAACACTTCTCTACAACTTTAAACGAATTTTATTTACTATTGTTTTTTGTCATAGGAGATGAATACGATGTATGTGCCATTTGTCTGGATGAGTATGAAGATGGAGATAAGCTCAGAATCCTTCCCTGTTCTCATGGTATGAATAATGACATATTGCTTTGAATTCACATAGTAAATTTATATGTAGATTCAGTATTAGGAGACAGAAAATAGTTATTAGTATACCATAAGCTGGGCTCTGTACTAATTGTCTCTTAAGGACACATTTATAAAAATTTATAAACTTTTCTTCTCATGCCTGCATGATGTATATATCAGAACATGAATAACATGGTAAGAGATTAAAATGTTCTCAACCAGAGTACACTGCCTAAAGATGTATACTCTTGCTTCAACAGCCTATCACTGTAAGTGCGTAGACCCCTGGTTGACTAAAACAAAAAAAACCTGTCCAGTCTGCAAGCAAAAAGTTGTTTCTTCTCAAGGCGACTCAGACTCTGACACAGATAGTAGTCAAGAAGAAAATGAAGTGTCAGAACATACCCCTTTACTCAGACCTTTGGCTTCTGTCAGCACCCAGTCATTTGGGGCTTTGTCGGAATCCCGCTCACATCAGAACTTGACAGAATCTTCAGACTATGAAGAAGAAGACAATGAAGATACTGACAGTAGCGATACAGAAAACGAAATTAATGAACACAGCGTCGTGGTCCAGCTGCAGTCTAATGGTGAACAGGATTACAACATAGCAAATACTGTCTGACCTTCAGAGGGTGACTGGGTTATTTCCCTTTAAAAATGTTTATTTAGGTATCTAATTTGACTTTTTTGCTCCCTTCAGAGATTGATGTAGAAATAACTTATTTTTTAATATTCTACAGTGTAATCAGATTATTGAAACAGGTGTTTTTGATGGTATTTATCGGCAGGAGTGTACTTCATTTTACTAATAGTAGGCTGGTGCTGTAACTCAAGCATCAAATCCACTTTTACTTTGGAATGAAATATAGCCAAAACATTTTTAAAAAATCCTCAATATAGCTTGCAATTAAGACCTAGATCACAATATGCACATTTTGCGTTTTACACACAAGGTCAGTGCTGTGGCCACCTAGCATGAGAGAAGCCAACTTCCACCCTAAGTTACTTATCTAGAATTGTTGAGTTGGAATATATTTGTTCTGGTATTACCTCAAATTGCCATCATTAGTGAAAGGCAAAAGGTAATTTAGCATTTATCTTCCTATCAGCACCCCAAAGAAACCCAAGCTGTCTTTTTCCTTTCTATTCCCAAGTAGTTTTTTATATTAATAGGAAGTCTGTGCTAGTGCAAATTTTAAGTTTTAAGGTTTTTAATACTAGTGTTATATATGAATTTGATTAACTAACTAAAGCAATATGCCTCTGAACTTACTGAATTTCAGTTATCATTAAGGGTTTTGTGTTGTGATCAAAGCAAAAAGGACACGCTGTAAAAAAATACCAAACTTTAGCAACTGTTAATACACACACAGATCATATACCTCTTTAATAAAGAGCATCTTATGCTAATTAGCCCTGCTAAACTATGTACAAGGTAACTGTTCAAGTATTGGATTTGAAAATAATTGCTTGTGTTTAACAGAATGATGTAGTTAAACAATGTATTATGAAAAGCTAAATTATACATCATTGTAACTGTAGAAAATAGACTTACCTATAATCAAAATGCTAAGAATTTTTATATTGCCTTGTATGAAGGGAGTTTGAATGTTAATAAATACATTTTCCACTTTAAGAAATGGCCAATATTTGTTGTACTGTAGTATTACTCATATTAGCCTTATTTTTATATGCACAGTGCTATAAAAAAAGGTATGATGATTGTGGTAATTTACGTCAGATAAACACACATCACCTTAGAACTTTATACATGGTACCTGACTGCTCACAAGCAATTAGGTAATTCCCCAAAAAGTTAAAACTGCAACCAAAACCATTCCAACAGTAGTGTTGGTACCATGGTACCAGCTCATGGTACCCTGTTGAAACTGAAGTACATCCTTTCAATAGACTGCTACACAGCCTTGAAAGGATAAAGTAAACATCTAAATATAGCTGCACTGACATGGGACATTGTTAGTGAACAAAAGCATATTAGAGAATAAGTACACTAGGTACATGAGGCTTTTGTTGTTAAATATATATAACAGATTCTAAAAGAAATGTAACACTAGTAATGAGAATTTCACTTTACTTTTCAGAAAAATTCTTATAATCAACCAAAAAACCCCAGATATTTCCACTTAGGAAAATAAAAGTCTGAATTCAGTATCTATTGTCTTGATACTACCTCATTTTAATCTACCCCCTTTTAGAAATAAAACAGGCCTGAAAAACAGAACATTAGTTTACCAATGGATGTCAGCAAAGCTTTGGAATTTTACATACTTGTATAGTCCTATAACCTTTCTAAACCTGTTTGGTCATTTGTATAATTTCATTTAACCTAAGGTAGGGTGTGAGGCCAAAACACTGAACTTGGTGTCTGTTACAAAAATATATAAGTAATAGCTTTTATAATTATTAAAGTCAATAATAAAACATATCTAAAACAATTTTTTTTAAAGAGGAAAAGTTAAGTCAGTGTAATGTGTATTAGATATTGTATTCCCTCAGTTTTTAATCCAGTTCAGATCAAGGACCTAGTTCCTTTAAGTTGGCCGCCTTCTGAAGCAAAAATTACATTTTGAAACTACAAATTGTTACTTTTAGTTTTAAAATTTATGAAGCTTCTTAGTTATATAGCACTAAGATTGTTACTAGTTCTGATATTCACTTATATCATTCTAATATAATGTCTTCATGGTGTAACTACAACTTTTTAAAGGGGACATTAAAATTAAATGATTCCTATTGATTTTATAATTTAAAATTTTTGTAAATACAAAAGGTTACCTGAAAAATTATTGCAGGGATAAATTTATCTTGATATTTTACCTTCAGAAATACATATGTAAAATACATGCATATTATAAACTGTGTTTATACTGTGACATGTTTATATCCTATATTTAACATTCATTGATAAGCATTTTCTCATGTCATTCTTCAATGACTATTTTATCCTTGACTATTATTTTATCCTCTGGATAATCAACCCTGATAGGTAAATTTTGTAGTTTTCTAAGTTTAATTAAGTAATGCTGTGTGATGGATTCTGGTGTATAAATTTCTATAGTTCCATTTCCTTAGGTAAAATTCCTATAACTACGTACAAAGCACAGATACATGAATGTTTGTCTAAGTGTTTTTTCCTAATGAAATTGTGGGTAGGAAGCCAATATCTAGTTTTATTATATATTATTTTAGTGATACAGTTGCCCTCTACTATCTTCTGCTCACACCCCACATATCCTTAACCTTCATACAATTCCGGTCGCTGCTTTCTAATTAGTTACCCTAACAGTTCTTTACAACTAAAGTGTGATAAAATCTCAAATTATTGCAATCCAACCAACAAATTTTTATTTGTTCCTCACGGGGATCTTAACAGGCCAAGAAGTTGAGGTTTTTGTTGTTTTACAATTTCTAATATATGCCCACCTACCAAAGTAGCCCCAAATCCCTTATCTTCCATACAACCTGTATGTACAAATTCAGAACTGCCTCAAAACATTCTCAAAATTTTTTTTTTAGTTATATACAGTCTAGTTTAAGCAAGGCAGGGAGATTAATTCCCGTCTCCTTACCCACTGTTTCTCAAAGGATGGCATACAGGTCATTTAAAGTGAATCAGACTGACCTGGCAACTGTTTCTAAGGGGACTGCGGGTGCTCATGGATTCTCCATCTCCAGAATCCATGGGTGAAACTCCAGAGCCCACAATCTGCATTATAACCAGCTCCCCAGTTTCACTTAGACCCACCAACTTGTGAGCACCTCTGCTCTGAGCTTCTGCTTGGTAATGATTTATACGAACAGTTTAAAACTAACATATTTACTAAACTTCAGTACATCTTAGGGATGTTATGACTTCAGGCACTGAACTTAACTTACAGGTAAGCCATAGTTAACATGTCACTCCAAATCCAGGAACTGCAAGAATACCCCAATTATCTTATATGCTGCCTTAGGAGTATCTTCTCTTATGTGAGAGCCCCAGCTGGCTGACTTTGGCCTGCCAACACAGCCTCCCAAGTCATATGACAGTTTAACACAGAAGAATCCACAATGCAGAAACCCTTCTTGGTACTGGGCCCCTCACTGCACTAGATTTCACATCTAGAGACCAGCAACAGAAGAAAAATATTGTTTCTAGTAGATACATCAATTTTCCTCTCACAAGTCTGAAAACTAGCCTGATAACTAAAAGCCATTTTTAATAGATGGAAGCCCTTTAAAAAGAAATTCCCAGGCACTCATTTTATTTATAATAAATACTACAAGAAATGAAATAGGCCATCAGCTGAATATTTTTATGAAGATTTTATGCTTGTAGCAGAGTTTAGCCTATTCTTTATATTCCCATTATGTCAAAAATCAACTGTCATAGTAAGCCAACAATTTATATAAACAACAGGAGCCTAGAGTATTTGGTTGGAATAAATTTATTTCATCTGTCTGTAAACAAGGTGTTTAATAGTTATGGCATTTTTTTAAATGCATATTAAATCAGATGAGTTAGACTGTATCCCAGATGTAACAAAGTGCAGGGAAAGAAATGGACAAATCAGCAACAAGATTTGTTTTTAAATCTGTACATTATCCACAAGGCCCAAACAATAGAAGCAAATACTAGAATGTCCCTAAAGTAGTGCCATTCGAAAGAAACCTTTATAGGTCAGTTAAAATCCATCTCACAATAGCAACAGTTCATTTTAACAATAGTATGGCACAGAATACACATGGAAAAAAATTCATCACAAGACAGCCAAGTTCACAATAATGCAACTTCATATAAAAACTCAAGCTGCAAATAAAAATTGGTCCTATGAAGAACAAACTGGACACACTCCAGATGGTTATGTTGGGATACCTAATGTCCATAATGGCAGCCTTTTACAATTTTAATAAAGAGTAGAGCTGGTGTGCAAAGAAAAAGACAGGAACAAAAATCTGAGCTATTGCAATGATGGAATGTTCCTGGGGATTCAATCAGTATGGTTACTCTAAGATCACGGGAGGAAGTGCCTTTTGCTCTCATTTTGCAGTTGCACAATTTGTATGTCCTGTAGACACTGTAAAAAAAGGCTTGTCTATTCAAGTGCAACAACAATACTAAAAGCAAACTACTGTAGCTCTCAATAGCTCATCAACAAAACGAATTATTAATTGGTTAAATAAACCAGGCATGGCATAAAATAAGATGGAAGCAAACCAAATACCTTATGTGCGGAGGGGGAAAGTGAGAAAAGAGGAATGAAGGAAAGATGCATGCACTTTTTCCTCCCAACCATGCGCTACAAAAGGAAGACTAAATGAGCTATGTAAATGCTCAAAGTGCTGAAAAGACATTGATCAAATTAAAGATTGTACAACCGGCATCTTGCTTAATAGTAACTTATTTTAGTAATCAATATCCCATTAATTGCTAAGACAAAGTGATGCCCAACTTGGCATGCCCCCTCCCCCCAAATTTCAAGGTATCATGCAAATCATTATTGTGCTGCAATTATGTTGCCAGATAAGGACTGATTACATACAGTGGTTAACATACAAATGATCCACTGGGCAAACAGGAATCATGACATTAGAAAATAGGTAAAGAAATCAGCTACCATACAGTCTGGTAGCACTATGACCATAATTGGGGTGGTGATGAAGACAGTTGCTAGGTAGATGGGGAGAGGCTGCTTACACATCAGACCTCCTCAGGTATAAAGCGAGTTCATATGCTTTCTTGTTAAGTGTGCCTCCGTGGACACCTTCCTTTCCCATGACTATAACCAATGCTGGAGTACACAAGGAAACAAAAGAAAAGTGAACAGAATTATTTAGGGGTGGGGGGGGGTAGGAAGAAAGACACCTTTCCCCACCAACAGAGGGATACAAAGGAGACACAGGTTCATACCCCATCACCCTGCATTGCTAATAAAATTTCCAGAATTAAGACTCAAGCTTACGGCTAGGAAAGTTTAAGAGCAATTTTTCCCTAATACTTAACAGTCTGCCTAGCAGCTAGAACCCAGAGTCTCTCAAGTATTTTGCCATTGAGTATGCCTTCTTATTCAATCCGCCTCCATGGACCCCTTCTTTTCCCATTACAAAGACCAAGACTGAAAGAGAAAGAAGAAAAGCGTTTCAAAAGAAGTGTTAATCAAGAAAGTCACATACGTTTAACAGACAGAACCCCGATCAAGAACCCTGATTAATAAGTTAACATTAAGTTAGTTTTCCATGAACTGTCAAGCACTGAAGTCAACTAGTTCTTTTTAACCAGTTACACACTAAAAACACTAACTATTAATTGCACCTTGGAAGTCTAAGCGATGCAGCTATAGCACTCTATAAAAATATCTTTATACTAGCTGGGGGAGGGGAAGTGTGATCATTTATCTTCTAGGGTAAAAAACCCTGGTTAGTATGACAAACATTAGATTGACCTTGAAAATATCAACCTAAACTTAGGTGATTATTTACAAATTTCTCCCAATTTACCAATCTCGGTTAAATACAAACTATTAAAGTGTTACTAGTGAGGCTAAATGTGTGTTATTACTTCCAGAGGAAAACCGTGACCAAATTTTAGGTATTTCCAGTGCTACTCAGAAAAGACCAAGTTAAAAGTATTTAAGGCTTGTGCTTACTGATATCCTCACTGTTCTAGCTTTCCTTTTAATTCAGTCTAAAATCCTGAAATAAATTTACTATTCCCAACAACAGGTTCTACTATGATACAGTTCAAAGGTCTATACATATACATGTATATGTCAATTTTATAGTCACTGCCACTAGATGTCAGCAGTGCTATAGGGTTGGAAAATCTCATTCTAGTTTTGTCACATGGTTGATGCTTTTTAACATTTATCTGAGGTTCAGCTAATATTTAGAGATTTCATCTATTACTTCAGTTACCTAATTTTCCTATAGAGAGGTACACATATAACACATATACATCAACTCGTATTAGAAAAAGAGTGACGTTTAAGACAATCACAGGGAGTTGATTAGGAAGGACCATTGTAGTATAACAGAGCAGCTTCAAGTTCCTTCACATGGTAGACTGGGTCTTAGATGTGCCAGGTCTGCTATCTGAGCCTACACAAGCCCTATTTATTTACAAAATATTTGCACAGGTTAACACATTTAATATGTTTGTAAATTAAATGTCATAATAAACCTCAATTTTCAAAGTTTCAAAAAAGTAATGAGACTTAAGTGCAGTGAATTTATGCAAGGTTGACAAGTCAGGAAACACCACAATTTCTGAATCAAATTATAAACGAAATTTAATTTCCTACTTTTCAAATCTAAATCACAAACATACTTAGTCTTTGAAAATATTCTAGTAACAGGACAACTTACTCCCAAACCCCCATTCTAAGTATGTCTCTCTTCATTATTTCTAATAATAATAATAATAATAAAATGAGCCAATGTTTTTTTTTTTTTATGCTGAGCAATAAAGGATTAAAAATTAAGCAAGAAAGAAAAGGAAGTGATCCAAAGGTCAAAGACTCAAAGGGACTACAGTAACCAAAAATAACAATTTAACAATCTGAATACACCATAAGATTATCATTGATGTGTCAAGCAGTTCGGGAGACAAATTTACATTTTCATTTTACTAAAACTAAAACTAGAGAGTTGATATGAATATTCTATTTTAGAATAAAGTGAGGATCTCAAAGACTAAGACTAAGCTACATATACAGCTGCTGTAGAGTTAGATTTTAGTAAATCTGAATGAGTGTCTCCCTTCAGTGCTGGGCAGTTCACAAGAAAACACCTTAATTGCCATTATGGACTAACACTTTTATCCAAAACGTTAAAGAAATTTCTTAACAAGTTGTCCTGTGGCATGCAAGTTTTAACCAAAAGAGTATCTTGCTTACCTCTACCAGCTCTGCCCACAGCAACGTTGTATGTTGGCTCACCACCTTGGCTCTTTGTCCGGATGTCCATTGTGCAGTCACCATCAACGTATAGGCTATCTCTGATCACTGAGCACTTCTTTGCACCAAGAGTCAAACCGTTGGTAAAGAAACCTTCTCGGTCTTTTCCTACAATCATATCTATTTCTACTGGCTGCCCCCACCCCCACAAAAAAAAAAAAAAGAGGAGAAAAAAACAGATGAAGTTATAGTTAATTCCTTTCAGGCCTCGGTGTAACAGGAACGACTGTGCCAAGTCTGTAGAACCAATACAAGACATTCACTAATGTAAAATCAAGTTACAGTCTTTTCTAAAGAATTACTTAATCCTACATGATTACATGTTTTACATTAATTACATTTCACAGTTAACAGTAGTCTGGTATCTAAAGATTAGTGTATGAAAAGAACCTCTTAGTTGCCACCAGATAAACTACATACTTCTTTATAAACTGTATCAAGTGGGACTTGGAGTGCTTATGTAATAGTAAAGATTCATCTATAAACTTTCAGCAACAGCTTGTCTATCATAGTCACATTACAGTCATACTGCATCCAATTTAAAGTTTCTTGAAAAGTCTCCTAAAATAAAGTCCATGCTTAGCATGTCTGTTCACTTCTACTCTACTTCAAACAGCTTGTGACATCTCCCCCACTGTATGAACTTCACGCCCTGGACCTCAGCGCATTCTCAAATTCATATTTCCCTCCTATTTTTCTAGCCACTCCTTTTTCTCTCCAATTTACCCTCCCCTCCCACCCTCAGTCATCTAGGCAAAAGCAGAAGATTCTGTGTGTAGCACTGCAGTAGGCAATGGTAAAAGAACAGAGAAAATGGGTGTGGGGGGTGGAAAGAAACTGAGGTAGCTATCAGAACCCGAAAGGAGAAAACGTGCATTCTAACATTCCATGAATAAGAAGGAAGGCGTCGCCCCCATCAGAACTGCAGAGTCATAGCAGGCCCCAGCCATTTCCAAGCACACTCCCGCAATCTTCCTAGCCAGACAGCGGGAACTCACACAAAGACAAGAGGACTGCAGAAAAAAAAGTTGATCGCCAGAGGCCAATTCTCTGTAAAAACTGTAGTCCACTGCAGTTGTGGGAGACATTTACAGTAGTAGCATCGAGCACTGAGTTTTACTGTTAGATCTTAAACCTAATTAAATAACTAGTACAAGAATAACTGGTAGCATCCGCAAATAGGGGGCCTGAATTTTGGCGTTTGATGGGAAGGGAGCCTAAAGCCTGGAGATTAAGGGAACAGCACTGTATTTGATACAGTCGTCACCATTTAGGAAAAACCTTGTAGAGAAAAAGGCACAACAATAAAGCAGCACTGGAGGCTTAGTGACAATTATTCCCCACACATGTGGCAACCAAGTCGAACCTACCAAGTCACAGACTCAGGCACTGCGAAGCATAAATCTGCTTCGGTTCCTTACTAAAGAGGGAGGGACTTGCAGAAGTGAAGTGTCTCCTTAGTCCTCGCAGATTACTCAACGCCCCATAAAAGCATCCCCGTGTTTAGAGCTAGGTTGCGTAATTGGGGATAACGGTATATCGATGAATCTCCATAGGAGGAGGAGAGAAATCAATGGCAGTTCGCCATCTTGGAGAATTAAAAAAAAAAAATCCTATAGAGCCAGAGCCGAAGTCGAGATTCACGAATCCACCTACGTAGTCGGCGTGCATGTCTCCCAAGCCCTAGAGGCCTGGACACACGCAAACCGACGCAAAGTCGCTGCGAGGATCCCGGGGGCGCGGGCGGCGGCCGGGCGCCCGGGGGACCCCCGCTCGGGGTCGGCGCGCGCCGGCCTGGCAGCGCCCAGGCCCCCGCTTCCACCCCGGGACGTGCAAGGCAAAACCTCAAGGCTTCCAGGGCACGTGAGGGAGACGCGCGAGCGGAAAAATGCGACCCCCACCCCGCTGCCCGGCCCCGGCGAGCGCGCACGTCCCTCCCCCAGCGGCGCCCGGACGGGCCCCGGGGGCGCGGGGCGCGGGGCTGCAGCCCCCGCCGGGCGGCGCGGCCCCAGGAGAGGGGGCGCCCCCGGGCCTCGGCCTCCCCGCCCGGCGGCCGCGTCCCCCGCGCAGCCCTGCGAGCCCCGGGTCCGCGCGGCGGCGCGGCCACGGCCGGCCGGCACCGCTCCGGTGCGGGCACGGGGCCCCCCGCCGCCGCGGTCCTCACCGTGATGCTCTGGAAGACGCCCCCGGCCGTGGCCGCCCACACGTATTTGGCGTCGCAGTAGCCGACAATGGCGGCCTCTTGGCAGCAGCCATCGCACATCAGGTTATCCACGTAGCTCTGCCACCCGGCCATCTTCGAGCCCTTCGCACTGCAGCGGGGACGGCGAGGAGCAGCAGGCGCGGCAGCGGCGGCGGCGGCGGCGCAGGGGGAGGCGGGGCGGGGGCGGGGAGGAGGTGGCTCTGCGCACGCACCGCCCGCCCCCCTCCCCGAGGGGCTGCAGCGGGAGGACGCGGGGGCCGCGGCGAGGAGCGAGCCGTGGAGCGCGCCCGGCCCGGCCCGGCCGCTCGCCCGCTGATCGGCGGCAGGAGGCTGCGGAGCGGCGGGGCGCGCGGCGCCGGCTCTTCCCCGCGGCGGCCTCGGCTCCTCGCGACCGCGGCGGGCCGTGCGTGCTGCGCGTGCGTGCGCGTGCGCGTGCGCGCGCGATCCCTCAGCGGCGCCCCGACCCGGGGGTCCCGGGAAGGGCGCAGGAGACTGAGGCGGGGCGCGGAAGGATACGGCCCGGGACAATCACGGCCGCCACGCGGAGAGAGAGGAGGACCCGGCGCGGCCCGAGGGGGGCGGGGTCGCTGGCGTGGCCGGACCCGGGGTCCGCGGAGGGGGCGTGTCCACCGCGGCGCCGGGCACCCCAGGGGTGGCGGCGTCTGCGGGGCCCCAGAGCCCTGCTGCGGGCCGTGTGGCGCCTCTTCTAGGTCCGGTGGCGCGGGATGCGGAATCGCGCCTCGGCGTCGGATGGCGGAGTTGCCCTGGAGACGGGATGCGGAGCATTTACTCTCGTTTGTGGTGCGGGTGGCTGGTGACGGAGTCGCCCACGCTTGTCTCGGGCGCCCCCAGCGGGACCCTCTTCCCTGGACTCCTCCGCCTCTCGGCGGTGCAGGCAGCCGAGGGGGCGCGCTCCGGGGACCTGCAACCAGAGCCGGCGTTAGTGGCTTTAGTGGCTCGTAGGAACGTCTCTGAGTTTGGCAGGCCTTCCATTGTTGACTCGTTTGGGTACTGGGGCTCTCGCATCCTGTGGAGTCTTTGGAAGAACGTTGATGCTACTGATCACGTGTGTCTCAATTGCTCGTAAATTACGAACAAATAGCGACCTGGGTGAACTTTTTGTTAACGGGGACAGTGATAGGTGCGTTGAAGAAATCGCTGAAAATACAAAGAATTTAAATATTAAAGGGTTCACTGAATGAACATAATATTTCAGCCCTCGAAAGGTAAAATAATTTGGGGACCCAGATCTGAAAATGGCTTGTATTTACAAGGTAAACGGTGGATAAGAGTCCCTGTGAATCTCGCATCCTTTTTAGTAATCTCTGGGTGCTAAAACTAGACAAGGAATTAGGAGACGTACTGCAACAATTTCAAATGAACAGGAAATAATCTGCCAACTCAGGGAAAGAAGGAAAAGCATTTGAAACGTCGAACAGCTGATTTTCAACTTTAAAGTTATCGTGTAAGGTCACGGTGTGTGACAGGAGGATTACACGGATGTAGCTCAAAAAATACAAAAAACGTTTCTAAGCAATGTAATTGGGTCCAAAGTTTTCTATTTTTTTTCTGCTGTTTGCTTTGAAGTATACAACTACTCCTGGGGCGGGGGGGGGGCGGGGCGGAAACCCCCAAGTCAGGAATTTATCAGATGTTATCAGAATTGACACATGTTCACGTAATTTGGAATACCTATGTGGTATTAAAATGTGTGCCAAAAATTGTTTCATTTTTGCAACTATGTCTCCCACTTGGTTTTGTTGAAGAGGTAAGATCCAGCTATGTGAAGTTTACAATAGGCATCTAAAATTCAAGAACAGAGAAAGGAGCGGTGGGTGGGGAAAAAGGAGGAGGAAGAGGACGAATAGGAGGAAAGGAGGAGGAGGAGGGGGAGAGAAAAGCTATATCACATAAATAAACACTAGTTCTTTATTACTCTTGCCTTTTTGCAGTGGTCGTTGATGGTTTTAATCTTTCAATCTGAGCAGTTTATCACCCACCTTAAAAGTGAATATTATCGTGTGCTGATATCAGGGATGTCACGTTGTGAGAATTCATCAAGCTGTACAGTTATGCTCTATGTTTTTGGTATACATGCTATAATTCAATAAATTTAAGCAGTAGCAGGTAATGAAAGAAAAATAATAAAATGGTAGTTTGAAGAAGTATATTGAAACTGAATTTTATTAAGCTACTCTGAAGTTAAGATTTCATTTCTAGACTATTATTACTGTTAAAGAGTTGGAAATAACTGCACTCCATTCTTATTCTTTTATTATGTTTAAACAGAAAAAGAATTACACCAACTGAATATTTGGGATAGTCAAATCCCAAAAGATTCTAAAACATCTATTGCATAAAACATTCATAAGATTTAGAATGTCTACCATTTTTTCTATTTTTTTCAAAATGTAACAATACATTTTAAAATTACTATTTTACCTTTCCAACATAGTGTTGGAACTACATATAGTAAAATTTAAACAACTATGAAAAATATATTCTGTATGATAGACTAGGTTTTACAGTTTAGATTTTTAGGTGATATATTCCAAGTCTGTTTTCAGTACTAAGATAAAATAATTCTGTGCCTCTTTTTCAGAACTAATGTCCTATCATGCTGCCTTATAATCTTATAAAGATCTGTTCCTATTTCATATAATTATTGCTTACACAACATGTTTCAAAAGGTATAGATAGAGGTAGAACACTAAATTTAAGGAATAGCAATATCAATTAAGTCCGGAGTATCAATATGAGAAAAAGAATTACCAATTTGTATCTTTCTCACTTTTTTTAAGGGTAACTAATCAATGCAGTGATAATAGCAATGTCTGGGCAGAAGCAGATACAGATATCCATAATGATTTAGCCATTAACAATCAGTGTTAACATGTTTACTTTTGGAGTGCATTATTTTGCATTCTTTCCAAAATTATTTGGAAAACAAACTGGTAAATCAGATTTTTTAATGTATCAGGGAAGGATGTTTGAGCCATTAAAGTCCAAGAGTAAATCATTTGACATTTTAGCAAACTACAAAGAAATAAGAAATTGTAATCGTTAAAATGTATTCAAACTGATAAACATTGGCATAGGAACTAAACTATTGAATATAACCACCCCAAATATAGTAACACAATCATTAACCAAGCCCACCTTAAGCCCTCAATTACCTCCATACAGTTTTTGAAAAAAGTATTTTAATTGTAAAATTGTCACAACAATCAAGAAAGTTTAGAAATTAAGAAAAATTACACGTAATTCCACAGCGATACAAATGTTATCTTTTGAATGTATTCATTTGTTTCATGATTTTTACAGTAAAGAACAAGAAGTACCTACAATTCTAGATTTGTTCATTTTACCCTGAAATTCTGATTTTTTGCTTTTTTAATAATTTGAGGTTATTTAATTAAATACGTACAAATTATAATTGTGTTATTTTATTTCTGATTATTTTAACCTTTACATTAAGCAGTGGCCCTCTTTATCACCAATACTGCCTTTTATCTTAAAGTCTAATTTGTCAAATTAAAGTAACTATGCCAGCTTTTTATTAATATTTATGTGATATAGCTTTTCTCTCCCCCTCCTCCTCCTCCTTTCCTCCTATTCGTCCTCTTCCTCCTCCTTTTTCCCCACCCACCGCTCCTTTCTCTGTTCTTGAATTTTAGATGCCTATTGTAAACTTCACATAGCTGGATCTTACCTCTTCAATTAGCAGGCAATCTAGCCGTTAATTTTTCATTCATGTGAAATTTGTATGTTCAGTTTCTATTCTTTTACTGTTACCCTTGAAATTTTACCATGCATACTTAATACAACAAAGCTTTAAATTTAATATCTTGAATCCTTCCTCAGGCAATCGAAGGACTTTAGACAATCCAAGGAATTTAGGACACTTTAAATCTGGTCACCCTTCTCCAGACTATTATTTTACACAGCTGTTTGTTTATACGTATGTATTTATAGATATATACATTTTATTTTTATTTACTTATCATTTCTTCTCATATCTCAGACAATCATTCTATGATCCTTCTTCCTAAAGTAAATCTTTTTTAATGGAGGTGTCTTGGTGGTAAACTCTATTTTTGTTCATCTGAAAATTCCTTCTGTTATGTTCATTCTTAAAAAAAATAGGTCAGGTCTACAATGCAGGACTGATGCTTTGAAGATATTATTCTGGTTTTCATCATTGCTGTTATATCTTTATGGATGATCTGTTATTTTTCTCTGGCTACTTTGGGAATCTTTTTGTCTTTCTGTTCTACAGTTTCACTATGTTGTATCTCTATGTGGATTGCTTTTACTCTGCTTGGAAAAATAGATTATACCTGTGATAACTTCTGGAAATTTTCAATCATTATATCTTCAATTATTTCTTTTCCTCAGTTCTCTCTACACTCTCCTTTTAGAAAATAAATATTTTCTTTTGCTCTTCTGTTCTTCGTATCTCTTAGTTTCTTTCTTATTTTCCATCTTACCTATCTGTGCTGCATTTTGGGTAATTTCTTCAGCAGGATGTTCCAGTTCACTTTTCAACTGTTTCACCTGTTGTTAAAATCCTACATTGAGTTTTTTTTATTTATTATTTTTTTTATTTTTAGAAATGCCATTTTATTGTTATATAGATATTTCTCATTCCTGATAGTCTCTTATTGCTTATCCATCTTTGTGATTCTATACTTTATTTCATTAAACATTTCTTATCTAGTTATTCTATATACTATATCTGACAATTCCACAGTTGTGTTACTTTTTATCTCTCTCACCCATAGCAGCTTACTTTCTTGTATATTTGGTGATCTTAGATTGCAAATTTATATTTCCTTGATCATGATACGTGGGAATTCTAATGGCTTAAATTAAGTACATTTTCAAAGATTTACATCTGCTAGCAGTATGGGGCCACTTTAACCCTTTCAAAGGTGTCCCTAAAGTACAGGAGTATCTGATTCACCTCCTCACACAACTGCTATTGGTGTTTGCATTCACACCAACTCCATATGTTCAGCTTGCATACAGACCCCTGCTCTAGCTTCTGAAAAAAAAAATTCTTTTTATTTGTTACAAAGAGGGGTCTTTGAAATTTTCTCATTTTTGAGAGCTAAGCAAAACATCGAAAAAAGGTTTTTGATCCAATGTCTAGTTGTTTTGCAGCAGGATGATTCCCCTACAATATCTAGTCTGCCATAATGCCAAAAGCAGAACCCATACCCTCAATGTTGCATCTTCTGTGTTTTATTTGAAACTAGAAATTGATCATGGGTTTCAGGCTTGGGTACTGGCTGTTGATATTTACTGAGACAAGGAATATGGGAAGATGAACATTAAAGAAGGAGGTAGTAAACTTCGTTAACTGTTCATTATTTGTGAGGCATCTAAGTGAAAATGTTGCATAGCAGTTAAATATACAGCTCTAGTTCAGAAGAGACATCTGGACTCAAGGTACCATTTCAAAAATGAGTAGAGGATATAAAGTTTGTAATGAAAAAAAGAGTGAGTGGCCAGAGAAGTTGGTGGGGAATCAGAAGCCAATAAATGCCCCAGGAAGAAGTTTTTCGAATGATAGGAATGGTCAAGAGCAGCAAATAATGCTGAGAAATCAAATGGGAGGATTTAAGGTATTCACTGGATTATCAACAGAGGGGCTGTTTTAGAAAGTTGGCAAACGGATTTAGGTGAATAGCAAAGTGAACCAAATTGCAAGGGGTAAAAGAAAAAAAAATGGAAGTTAAGGGGCTGAGACTTTTCTTCATTCAAGACTTTTGACAGTTTAAGGAGAGGATAGAGAATAATAGCCAAAGAAAACACCTGGGTAAAAAGGAGGGAAGTGGTGGTCGTCGTGGTTATTGTTTTAATTGGAGAGTCTTGACCATGATTAAATGCTGCTATTTGGGTAGCACTACGGAGAAGGAGATGTTAAAGATCTAAAAGAAAAGGAAGATAAATAATGTTTCAGGGCTCTGGAACATTAAAAAAAAAAAAATCTGGAATCCAAAGCACAGTTGGATAGATTTGGCTTTAGTTTAGACAAAAGATAGACCACCTTCATTATTACAGCAGTATATAATTGTAACTTCTTTTTACTGCAGTGTAACATACGTATAGAAGAGTGAACCAATCACAAATATATACCTTGATGAATTTTCACTAAGTGAATCTACCCAGTTAACTAGCATCCAGATCAAATAACAGGACAATATCAAGAGCCAACGATTTTTCTACCTGTCCATTTTGTCACTACTCTCAGAATTTGAACTACTTTCCTGACTTCTTAGAAGTCATAGGATAATTTTGTCCAATTTTGAACTTTATGCAAATGGACTGACACAGTAGTTAATATTACTGTATCTGGATTTTTTTTGCATAAAAATGTTTGTGAGAATCAGCCAAATTGTAGTTTGTTAATTCTCATTTCTGTCTAGTACTCCATTACATTACTATGCCATAAGTCATTTATTGTTCTTCTGTTGGTGCATATTTGGTTAGTTTCTGGGTTTTTGCTATTGTTAATATAAACACATTTATGCATGTATTTTGGTGATCAGAGGCAAGCATATACCTAGGAGTGGGATTGCTAACTCGTAGATTTAAGTCTGGTCGATACAAGCAAATGATATTTCAAACAGATTATACAATTTTACCCTGGCACCGGCAATAGATGAAGGTTTCTGTTGCTTCCATCCTCACCAATATTTAGTATTATCTCTTTTAAAAATTTAAAAAGATATATATTTTTTAATTTTAAAAAAAGATCTACTTTTATAATTTCCCATTTACCCTGAGAACACTTGCCAGCAGCACTTGTGGCATCAGTGTTTACCCAGAGATAACTCACATATTGTAGTCCTAAACTTCCCCCCAAAGTTTGCCATGAAATATCTCACTTTTATTATTATTTTCGCATCCCTCACATACCGATTTTCGCATATCAATAGTGTTTGAAGACAAATGTCATTATTCTGTTTATAGCATTCTGTTTTTAGTAGTACTATTTCAATTTATAAAATATAGTAATTCTCAATCACTGAAAATGTCAATCCCAGAAAACATAGCATTCTTAGGCATGATGTTAACATTGTTCTCAAAGAGTTGTTAGCTGAAGATTCATTTGATCAACCCAATTTATGTATATATTTCTGTTACATTAGGATTAGAGACAAATTCTATTTAGAAATAACTCCAAGAACAGTTTTCATATTTTATTTTCATATTGAAAACCAGTCAGATTTGCTTCGGCCTCAAAGAGTGTTCTTATGTAAAATTAAATTAATGCTGGCATCAAGTTGCACTTTTTTCCCTAAATGGGAAATGGGTTAAACATTTTGCTGGGTACATAATAGTAAATTCTCATGCTTTAATTTGCATATTCCCAATGACAAAGGTGTGCATTTGTTCATATGTTAGTCATTCGGGCATTTTTGTGTATGTGAAGTGCTTGTGCAAATCTTTTGTCATACATTCGTTATTTGTAATGACTATGCAATAGTCCATCCATCATAAGTTATCCATTCTTACTAAAAATCAAGTAAGTTGAGAAACAATATCAATAGAAAATTTAATGAACTTTCAAAGGCATGAAAATGGATAAATATGTTTTTAGAAAAATGTCTAATAGCAAGATTAAAAATGTAAAGTATGATCATTAATTAAACAAATGTGCTAGATAGACATTGCCAATTTGTCTACATGGTTATCTATTGTTCTTCCTCGCAAGTAAATTTACTTGGAGGGGGAGTGGTGGTTAACAAATTCAATTTAAAATTCTTCCAAAAATGCCCTTCCAGCTAGGGTGACCCTCTAATCCATTGGCCAGTGAGCTAAAACAGAAGTTATTTTATGGAAAGCTACTTATTTTCTGATTTATCAGAAAAGGACAGCTCAGCCAGCATAAGCATCCCGCCTTTAACCTAACCTCCCCCTTGTTCAGATTGTGATGGTACACCATGGAGATGGAGCAGCCATTTGGGACTTGCTAAAGATGGTGGAGCAGGAGGGGAGAAGGCACCTGCGTTCTCGAGTGGCTTCACCAGCCTTGCACGCCTACTCCGGGCTCTTATTACATTGAGTAAATAAACGCCTTATTTGCTTAAGCTACTATAATCTGCTTCTGTTAGTGCAACCAAAGCTTGTACTAACCAGAACATCCACTTTCCTAATGAGTTAATAAGGAGTAGAGGAAACGCTTTATATTTATCCCATCTTTATTGTAATCATGACTGAATTGGCCATATCATGGAAATTGCTCCACCGGTTTTGCTGTATCACAGTAAAGTAACATATTAAATCATGCTCTAGATGCTTTGAAGATTTTATATACCTTCCTAAATGTCATTCTAGTTATTAGGGAATGTTTTATGAGTTTTAACTCTTTTTTTTCTGATTTACCAGATGTGAAAGAGGATTCTAGAATTGTATGTGGAGCATTTCATTTAAAAAAAAATAGTTACGCTGGAACTTGAGAGATGTTTGTTGTAGAATTCCATGGGGAAGAGCACAAAGCTTATAAAAACACTGGTCATCTGATATATGAGAGAAATGCAGGCAGTCCATTTCTCCCCCCAAAGAGATAGCACACCTAATTTTTTTAAATCTTAGTCCCAGAAGGTAAGCAATGAAATTTAAGTAATGTTTTTAAAAACTATTAAAAATAAGCTTTATGTTTTCTTGTTTTGTTTTCCTCAAATAAACTCATATTTGATTTCTAGGAAAAATTGCTTCTGCATCCACAAACATAATTAGAGAACTGAAACTGTAAATTGAACAATAATAGGTTTCATTTAAAAGAAATTTTAAGGTGAATATTAAAATATAGGTTTTTTTTAAAAAAAAATGTCAACTGATATTTGAAGAACATTGACATCACCACGACAACCTGCAGCACTCTCTTTATTCTTCACTTGGCACGCTCCTCTTTGGGTCTCTTCTCTGTGTGTGTCTTGTAAGGATACTTGTCATTGGATTTAGGGCCCACCCGGATAATCCATGTTAAGGATTTTGAGATCTTTTTTTAAGTGAGGTTACATTCACAGCTTCCAGTGGTTAGGACGTGGACCTAGCTTCCCAATACACATGTATATAAAAATTGAATAAGAAAATATGTTGTAAATAAAGAAAGCCAGGTTTCTCACTGTTAGAGAAAGAAATTACAAATAAGCAGGGGGAAAGGCTAGAGTGAACCCTGTGGTGTTGGGTTATAGTCACAGGTATCAGCATGAACTTATATTAATATATGTACAGAGAGAAAGAACAAATAAATGCAGGTATGTGTGTATACATGGATTAGTAAGCAGACATGTATTTTCTACCTCTATCCACTGAGAAGCTGAAAGCAAGAAGCTCAAGTAGCAACAAGTATACCTAGCACCCAGATCTTGGTTCTAAATGCTATTCTCCAGCAAACAGAACCAGTGTTCCTTGAAGAAAGAGTTGCTTCGAGGGTATATAAACTACAACATGAGCCTAGAGCATTCCACGGTGCCAGAAAGTAAGGAAGTACCCAGAAAAGACAAATCTATAGAGACAAAAAATATATTAGTGATTGCCTAAAGCTGAGAATAGGAATGAGGACAGACTGCAGATAAGCATGAGGTTTCTTTTTGGGGTGATGGGAATATCTGAAAATTAAATGTCCTAATGGCTGCACAACTCTGTAAATATACAAAAATTATATTAATAGTATGTACCTTTAATATGATATGATGAGCGTGAAATCCTCTAAAGTTGAACATGCACATAAAACAGGTAAATTTGTGGCATATAAATAATACATCAATAAAGCTATTTAAGAAGAAAGAAGAAAGAAAAAGTGCTTAAAAAAAAGATGGGGTATGTCAAAGTCACATAGGAACCAATTAAAAGAGTTTGCGATGGCCAAAATTGGAATAATTTCAGCAACAAAATAATAATAGCATTAGATTATAATCCTAGAAATAAATAGGCTTCTATGTTGATATTAATAAATGAAGGAGGGACAAATCTTATAGAAGGAATGAAGAAAATAGAAAATTACTACTAATATTAGTGGATGTAACTTTTAAAATATCTGGTGGTTTTAAGCCTACAAAGCCTTTCACAGTCCTTCCTTCAGGAGGTGGAGCTTAATTTTCTCCCTCTTGAGTGTGAGCTGGCCTTCGTGACTCACTCCTACTGAACTGAGTATGGAAAAGAAAAAGAGTAACTTCGCAGTATAGAAAACCAGCAGACGTGAGCTTAGGAACTGGTCAAGGTTAACATCACCAGTAATAAGTCATGCTGCTATTATGGACTCCCTGATATGATGTGGTGCATGTGAAATCTCCTAAAGTTGAATGTGCCCATATCCTTGGATGTGTCCATTCCATCCACAGCCAACAAAAGTGTCTTCACAGTTTTCCACCAAAAGACCTTTACAGGAGTGTCCATAGCAGCATTTTTCTGAGTCTAAATGCCCATCAAAGGTAGAACAAATAAATTGTGTTATACTCACATACTACTGTACAGTAATGGCAATAAATGCAATATTGCTACATACAGCATTGGGGGGGGGAGGGCAAGCTCACTATATAATGTTTAATAGAAAAAAACTAGGGACAAAAGAGTACATACTATATGACTTGATTTATAGAAAGTTAAAGACAAAGCTAATCTGTAGTGTTAGAAGTCAGGGTAGTGGCTAAGCTTTGGGGGAGATGGGCTGGTGATCAAGAGGGGGCATGAGAAAGGTTTCTGGGATGCTAGTAACATTCTGTTTCCCTGATCCACACATAACAGGTCATTCACTTTGCAATAATTCATCAGTTGGTATGCTTATGATAACACTTTCAGCATATGTATTTTACTTCAGTGACAAAGTTTAAGTTAAAAAAAAAATTAGCAGGTCAAATTCCTGCCCACTACTTGCTAGATATCACCTGATCTCACTAAGCTGTAGTTTCCTGATCTATACAATAACGATAATACCTCACTCAAAAGATTATTTTGAGGACTATTAAGTGAGAGAATATATATCTAAAGGAAGAGCACAGGGTCTGGCACAAAGTATACAGGTGATAAAAGGCAGTCATCATCCTCGTCATTGCCATGGTCAAGGGAACCCTTCCTTCTGACTCTGGGCTGTGCTTTGTTGCAGGAGCCTGGTCTGATCTCACAAAGCCCCTCTTGACCACCTGTAGGTGCTTTTAGCCTCTCTGGAGGGCTGTACAATCAGTCCAAGGAGAAGAGAAGCCTTCCTGTCTCTTTCTATTCATCTGCTCATCACAAAAGATCCCATGGGTATGTCCCTGAGACTACCCCTTTCCCTGCCCCACCTCCACAGTTGGAGTGAGGATGGGAAGAAGCTGGGATAGGTCTGGCCTTTGAACAAGGCACTTCCAAGGTTACCTAATGAGTAGGTACTTGTCATGTGACTCAAGCTCAGGCACTGGTCATGATGAGATGATTTCAGCATAAAAACATAACATTAAGGTTAGTTGAAACAAGTGGAGTCTATGAAGGGGAATGAGCTTCTAATTAATGAGTTAATAAAAACTGTAGAATAATTAGGTGGAAAGGGGCCCAACAGTTAACCAGTACCAGGGGTCATTCACAATAGCCAAATAAAAAGAGAGTTCAGTGGTGTAGTTCAAGGTGATACATTTTATAAATATCCTCAGAGGGTTGCCAGGCACATAGATTCAACTCCTAGGGAACAAAATCCCAGTGGTTCTAATGGTACTAAAACACTAATAAAGACACATATGTTGTTTATAACCCTAATAGATCAGATCAATCTAGCCCAATATGGGGGAATGTATTATATAATCTTGGCCAAATGAGACTTTAACACGTTATTTTCAGAGGGAAACATCAAATTCTGGTGACAAATTTAAATCTAGAAAAAGGAGTAACCTAACAACTAAGTTTTACAATAAGAAAAAGAGGCTTGGTCTTGGAATTATTGGCTTGGATTTAAATCACTTTGGGAGAAAAAAACTGAATTTTGTGGCCCAACCAAGAAATTTTAAAAAATTCAGAACCTCAGTGAGTTTTGGGGTCTGATGATGATTGTGACCAAACTAATATTGCTGAAACATTAAGAGATATCAAAATAAGTTCATCTGTAGTCCTAGGGAGGTATTACGATTTTAATGAAGAAATAAAATTTAACATATGATATTTGATATTTAGAACAGTTTAAACATTGTAATAAGTTTTGTTATCATATTTGTGTATTTTATCTGCTGTTTAAGGTGTTGAAGTGTTCAAAAGAATGGGTTTGCAATTTCAGTTTAAATTAAGACAATTTAACCAAATTTTATATTAATGCCAACACACTCGATCCATTGAGCAGTAAGCAAAGTTCATGTCACTGTGGGTGTTTCTCTGTGTGTTGTGGGTTGTGGGTGTTCCTCTCAGGTATTAAAGAGTAATCCACATACCCAGCAGAATCTACCTCTAGGAAGAGGAGGACCATGACTCACAAGGCACCCTGTGTGCTGGAAACAGTTCTGTCAGCTCAGGCTGCCATAGCAAGTATCATGGACTGGGTGGCTCACACAACAATCTGCTTCCTCACAGTTCTAGTGGCTAGAAGTCCAAGATAAAGTGTCAGCAGGGTTGATTTCTCCTGAGGGCCTCTTTCCTTGGCTTGTAGATGACATTCTTCTGCTGTCTTATGTGGTTTTTCCTCTATGCCTTTCTCCGGCCTAATTGCCTCTTTTTATAAATTCACCACATTGGATCAAGGTCCACCCATATGAATTCATTTTACCATGCTTACCTTCTTTAAAGGTCCCATCTCCAAATATAGTCACATCCCCAGGTACTGAATATTAGGACTTCAACATAGGAATTTTGGAGGGACATAATTCAGCCCATAACATTTTCTAAAACCCAAAAGACTGGATGAGGACTCATTCACTGCAGGCAAAAAGACTTAGCCTCAGAAAGTTGCTGAGGTGGCAATTCTGGGGAGAGAGAGAAGGAATTGAAAGATCAGAAAAGCTGGAAAAGGGCAGGAGCAGGTGTCTTGAGGAAGGGACAGAGGCGCGAGTCCTAAGGGTTGTGTGACTGCAGGTTGGTCACATGTCCATGCTCGGGTCATACCTCAGGACAACTAAATCAGAATGTCTGTGGTGAAACGTGGGCATCAGTAACTTTTAAAGCTCCCTGGATGACTCTAATTGTGCAGTTGAGGTTGAAAGCCGAAAGGTTTGATCACGAGTTCTTGAGCTCCAGGATTTTGCACGAGGAAAGTTGGACTGGAGGATGTGACTTTCAGACCCCTCACTCTGCAAAAGGTGGGTGCTGGATGCCCCAACCTCCACACCAAAGTCAATGGCAGGTCCCTTAGTCATCTTCACTCGAGGTCATGAAAGACCCACTGGTGGTAACCGCCCCCTTGGGAAATTCCGTGGCCAGTACTCCTGCTTCCCTTGACTCTTCCCAGGCACTTAGCCCTGACATTGAGCACCTGCAGGGTTTCCACAGCTGTATCTAACCCCACCCACACCCTCTTCACCCTCTGTCACCAAAAGCAAAGAGAAAGGAAGGAAGAAAGCAAGTTTTGCATTTTTGCAGATGTGCACATTCCCAAATACTTTGAGGATGTTTCAACCATGTTAATGGGATGAATAATTCTATCCAATCCTTCAGGAATACTGTACTTAGAACAACATGATATCATCATGGGCCTTCGTGCCCTGTGCAAATATTAGTCTTTAACTGAAATGACCAAAAACTGATGTTTCATATCTAAAATATTTTTTCACAGAGGGTTTCAATAGAAATATTTTAGATCTTCAGATACATTTAAATACAGTATTTACTCTCAAAACATTCTATTTTAAAAGTTGGTGAGTTGTGACTTCATTAGAACAGAAGCAGCATGAACCAGGGACCTAATTCCATCTTTCATTTCTCATCTTCAGACTGAGCAAGGATGAATTATGAAAAGCGATGAAATTCTGAGCTCTAGAGATTCAGAGATGATTTAAAAAAAACATGCAACCCTTATGTAGTGAAACTGAGAAGTGCTGGTTATAAATACTGGAATCCTGCTTGTTGACTCTTTCGACAGGAATTTGCATTATAAAACTACACGGGGCTTTTGATTAGAAAAATTGGCCCAAGGAGCCAAATTTTAAAGTTGCGTCTTCAGAGAAAAGTGTATCACTCTAAAAAGATAATATGACTCATATCTCAAGATTGTTAATATGGTATATTCAAAATAAACTCCAGGGAAAAACATGGAAAGCGGAAGTATACAATGACACTTCTCAATTTTTAATTTGCATTAAGAATCAACTGGGGGTCTAGGTGATTCTGATTCTGATCAGGCCTAGGAAGCTGCATTTCTGACAAGCCCTCAGGGGATGCTGTTGCTGCCAGTCTGTAGAGAAGTTAAGTTATAACTTAAATTATAACCACCCCAAAAGTAGCAATTCCTAAAGCTTTACTTCTTCAATGAAATTTTCATCAACAGTCTTCACAGTTACAACTTAAAAATTTTTTTTTTTAACACATACAGAACCTGGTCTTCCTAGGTGGTCTCTCATCCAAGTACTAACCAGGCCCGACCTTGCTTAGCTTCTGAGACCAGAGAAGATCAGGCGTGTTCATGGTGGCATGGTTGTAGACACACAGTTAAAAATTTATGTCTTCTCCTTTAACCCCTCCTGACACACTTATTTTTTAATTTCTTAGTGTATCTCCTTGTAAACAAATTTTCCACTACCACCACTTTGATACTTCATGATATAGTCTATAAAGGGGGAAAAACCATAAAGGCTGTCAACTCGCATTATGAATTAGCAGAGAAGCCCTCCTCAGTGCATGGTATGGAGCGTACTAGCAAGACGATTGCTGAAGGTCAGCCACCGTCATCCATAGCACCTCCAGTGAAAGTGATAGCGACTATTGCTGAGTACTTACTGTTTGTCAGACAGAGTGGTAGGTGATTTATTTAAATCGTCTTAATTAATCATTACAAGAACCCAATGAGGAAGGCATTTATTTTATTTAGCAAACAGTTACATGATGCTTTCTATGTGCCAGGCCTTGTTCTAAAATCTCTACAAATATTCACTTCATCAACTTTGTAAACCTAAACCATATAAGGTTGGGGCTGTTATACTCATGTTATAGATGAAGAAGTTAAGGCATAGAGAAGTTAAGTAATTGGTGCAAAGTTAATTCATTAGAAGGAGGTGCTTTGATTAGAACCTGAACAGTCTGGCTTCTAGTCATCTTCCTAAACATAGAAGAAAACAAGTAAGAAAAGCAAAAAGAAGCTCCCTTGTCTCAGGTCTCAACACCAGTGAGAGAGTGGAGACAGGGGTCAAGGAAGGTCGGTTGGACTCTCAGGTCTCTCACCCTCCTTGTTGCCTCTAAATGAGCAGAAAGTGCCGCTGTAGAACACTTGATTCTCAGTCCAATGCTTTGTATATTTAACTGATCATTTCTGTCTTCACTGATTTTATAGGCTTTAAACCATGATTTTATATGCTTAAAAAGTGGTTTTAGATATTAGATCATGTTTGAAGTTTAAATATGACATTTAATGAATATAGATACAGAGGGGGCAGGAGGTTATGTGAGTGATAATCAACTGGCAGCAGCAGAAGTGAGTTTGTCTCACGAGAGCCTCAATTTCCATCTGTTCGGTGGGTTGTGACACTTAAAGGAAATTGTTAAAGATTTAATTGAACCCAAAGTATCTAAAACATATTTAGTTAAAACCAGGAATGCTTCCAATTTCATTATTGGAATTGAGAAATATCTATTCAGACATAAATTGTATGTTAACCTGTCTCTTATAGAGAGAATAAAATTGGGTCTTATTTTTTTTAAAAATTCAGCTGAATAGTTCCATGCCTTTTAATTGAATTGTATAATCTCTGTACATTTAATGTAATTATTGATAGAGTTGGATTTCTTTTCTATTTGCCCCATCCTCTGTTCCTATTTTTATTGCCTTCATATGAGCTAATCAAATATATTTGAGGATTCCTACATTTTTAAAGATATATCTCTTTGTAATTTTTATTGGTTGCCCTAAAGAGTATAAACTGCATCCTAATTTATGAAGTCTATTTAGAGTTAATACTGTATCATTTCATTCAAAATAGAATTTGCAACAATATAATTTAATTCTATTTATGCCACTCCATCCTTTGTGCTATTATTGTCACACATTTTACATTTATGTAGATGAGAAACCTCATAATACAATGTTATGAATTTTGCTTTAAACAATTGTCTTTTAAATAACTTAAGGGAAGAAAAATAATCTTTTATATTTATCCATATATTTACTATTTGCAGTGCTTTTTATTTCTCCTCTTCGACTCAGATTGTTCTTTGATGCTGTTTCACTTCAGCCAGAAGAACTTCCTTTAACATTTTTTGTAGCACAGGCCTATTCATGACACATTCTCTCAGTTTTTGTTTATCTAGAAACGTCTGGGTTTGCAGTTTTTATTTTCTTCCAGCACTTTAAAGACTCCATTCCCTTGTTTTCTGGTCTCCATATTTCCCCGACTCTGATGAGCAGTGATCTGTCATTTGTGTTATTTTTCTCCTGTGTGTATTGTGGAAGATATTTTTTCTCTAGCTGATTTTAAGATTTTCTGTCTTTAGTTTTCAGTAGTTTAAGATTTTGCTAGGTGCAGTTTTCCTTGTATCTATCTGGGGTTTGCTGATACTCTTGAATCTCTACTCGATGTTTTTCATTATTTCTCCAAATACATATATTTTTTCTATCTTTTCTCCTTCTGAGACGCCAATTACCATATGTTAGACCCATTGATATTGTCCCACAGGCTACTGAGGCTCTATTTATTTTTTTAATTTTTCTCTCTGTTCTTCAGATTTGATCATTTCTATTGATCTGTCTTCAAGTTTTTTGACCATTTCTTCTCCTCTTTAATATGCTGTTAATATGTATTTTTTATTTCTGTCTATATTTTTTCATTTCTGATATTTTATTTTCATTAGTTCTTTTTTATAGTGTCCATTTCTTAGCTGGCATTTCTCATCTATTCAGTCATTATGACATCTTTTCCTTTAAGTCCTGAACATCTTTATATCAGCTGCTGCAAAGTCTTTGCTAATTGTAACATTTACTACTAAGGCTGATTTCTACTTAAGGCTTTTCCTCTTAGCTTCGGATAACTTTTTCTTGTTTCTTTGCAAGTGTGCTTGTTATCAATTTATTGTCTCTTAAGTCCAAATTCACTCTTTAGTAACTTCTTGGTAAAAATGGATTGACTTTTTAAGTATTTCTTCTGTTTAGTGAGCATGATGTTTTGTTTTATTAGTGGAGGAGGCTGAAAATACATTGCAGGAGGGAGGACACCTCTCTTCTTGGTTCTGATAGGATTCATTGTTTTCACTTGCCCCTGCTTCAGTGACTACCAGTAAGTGTGTGTTGGGGACAGCCAGTGCTACACTACTTCAAGTGTATGCCTAGAGCACACAGCCCCTTGGTGGCCTGTCAGTCCTACCTCAGGCCTGGTAACCTTCATGCTGCAGCCTTCCTGATGTGGACAATAGACACTACAGGTCTTGAACTGGGAAAGGTGCCCCGAGTCCCTCTGGGTAGCTGCCTGTAGTCTCCATTGGCCTACATCCCAGAGAATCATTTCCTGTTGTTCTCCTGATGCAGACACTGCTATGCTTCAGACCTTGTGTTGGCAGTGGTGCTCTGACTCTGCTTCGGCTTGCCTAGCCCCCAGAGGATTGTCTTCCAAGATTCTCTAGACATGGACAGTGAACCCTCCACACATGGACACTGCATCACTCTGCCAGCAAGCAGGCTCCTAAGACCCTGGCTCCCTCTGTGTACCCACTTGCCAGTCTCAGCTAACCTGTGCACTGGAAGATTATTTCCTTCTGCCTTGTGATGTAGACCAGCTTTGGACGGAGCAACCCAGTGGACTCCTCTGCCATCCATTTCACTACAACCACACCTTCTCTGATGCCGTCTGAACCCCAATCTTGAGAAAAGAAACATCTTCCAAGTTTATTCATCCTTGAGTACTCTCTCAGCCTCAGAGAAGTTTTTTCTTATGTTTTAGAGGTTTCTTTACAACTTTATAATTACTCCTTTATCATAATTTGATAATTTTTTATATTAAACTTTTTGTGTTTAAATTACTGTATAAGATTTCTGTCTCCTGATTAGACTCTGATCAGTAATCTATATAGCCTAACTAGTCATTTGAAAACTGTATAGTGGGCATTATGATTGATATGTAGTAGAGATTTGGGATTGTGTTATCTTCCTTTGAATAGTATTAATTTTTCTTGTAGTTACCAGTTTAATTATTGATTGAACACCTTGAATTTCTGTAGACTTGGTTTAATACTTGTGAGGGCAGGTCTGTTTCAGTTTTGCCCTTATTTCTAGAGTAGACCATTCAGTACCGAGACAGGAATTTTTCCTAAGGTATGGCTCTTCTGGAATTTCAGTGGAAAGTTAGGGGTATGTACTAAGCCCTTCTAATTTAGTAGGACTCACTTTTTAAATTCAGTCTCCCTGCACTCTGCAGCAACTGAAACACCTGTTTAGGTCTATGGCCTTCTAGCTGTTACTTTCCACTGGGCTCCTTAAAGTCTCTCTGACACAAGCACAGTTCAAAAATCAGCCGAGGATTGGAAGTGAGCTTATCCACAGACTTGGGGTCCTCCCCCGTGTCTCCCACTTTCCTGTGATTTCTCCCCTTAATTTCCAAATTTCTTGGCAGTCTGAATTTCATCCTTTGACATTTCAAGCCAACAAAATTTTAGTTTTCCATTTGAATTTTAGCCACTCTGCATAGTTCAAACTAGAGTACATGCTTTCAGAGACAAAACTGTATTAATACTAACCTCGTTCTTCCTTATTCTCTTCAGTTTCTGCCAGAGTTTAGTTGCTCTCTGGTACTTCATAATAGTAGTTTTTAAATCTTTTGTCTAAAGTTGATTGTTGTTATCTGCAAGAATATTAGGCTGATATAAACTTATCTGCCATTACCAGGACCAGAACTCTAAATTGAATTTTATGAAGATATCCAAATAAATCATTAATAGATCTATTTGCAATATTAATATTGGAAAGGATTTTGCTAAAGAAAAATCAGAAAAACCATACCTCTGAGTCAATTTCTGATATTAAAGAGTAAGTTAATTTTTTCAATTCAAATTTTTTTAAAGAAAAGAACTAATTTTGATTATGTTATAGAACACTAAGGTCTGCATATGGAGTTTGCCCTCAAAGTGCTCCACTGAGCAATCAACAAACTGTGTGAAATATGTAATGTATTAAATGTTTTTAAAATAAGGTTTGGACGGTGAGGAAACATGGCAGAGTAAGAGACATCTCCAGATCTCTCCCCTTGAAACAACAATAAGCTGTACTTCTAAAACTCAACCAAAAAACACCCAAATTGCACATCAGCATGTCTAAGTGTGGGGATCTGCACATAAGAGCTACCACAGGTCAGAACCCTGAGTGTTGGGTGGTGGACTCAAGAAATAAAGAAGCTGCTTCTCACAGCTGGAGCTCCCTGCAGGAGGAGGGGGAGGGGTGAAGGTGCGGCAACTTACCTGATCAACCTCCCTGAAAGTGCCTGAACTTCTAGCAGTCGGCAGCAGGGCCCAGTCATCAGGGTAGAAAGCAGAGAAGCAGGATGAGACTGTAGAGAAACAACAGTTGATTTTTACTGAACCCAGCTGCAAAACCAAGGCTGAGCCACAGCCCCTAACTCCCCACCCTGAGTGCCTCTATTCTCATATACTCTGTGGAGCTCCAGGGGAATCTGAGCAAACGCTTTCGAAACTGTTGCTAACACTGACAGGGATTGAAACTGAGAGTAGCAAATGTGATTAAATATCTATAAGAAAATAAAAAAGACATTTAGACTTTATATAAAGCAGGGATCCAAGAGGCTTAGACATCACCTACTAGAAAACAACTTCTTTGCAGCAGGCTAAAGAGAGATCTTTATATAATAAATCTTCTTTCTGGAAAAATATCAGAATACACTTCCATTAATGCCCAGGCAGAGAAATAGTCCATTAAACACCATGAACACAAAGGTAACAAGGCATCTCAGGAAGAAAGAGAAAAATTTCCAGAAAATGAGCTTACACACATAGAAATATGTGACTTAAGTGACAGAGAATTCAGGATGGTACTTCTGAAAAAAATCAGTGAGTTCCAAAATGAATAATAATAACAATTTCAGGAATTGAAAAAAAAAACTAAATAAGCAGAGCAAGGAGATTGAAATCCTCAAAAACAACAGAAAAGATCTGCTGGAAATAAAAAAAAAAAACCCACACACTGCAAGAGTTGGAAAAAGAAATAGCAAGCTTGGGAAATAGAGTTGACCAAATGGAGGAAAGGATTAGTGATATCAAAAACAGAAATCTAGAAATAAATCAAAAGGAAGAAGAGAGAAATCGAAGAATGAAAAATAACAAAAGAGAAATACAAGAATTAGCTGATACCATCAGGAGAGGAAACAAGAATAATGGGCATTACCAAAGGCAAAGAAAAGGAGCAGGGACTAAAAAGCATTTTCATATGAATAATGGATGAGAATTTCCCAAACCTAAGGAATGAGCTGGAGCTTGAAATTCAAGAATTCAACAGAACACCCAATTATCTCAACCCCAAAAGGCCTTTATCAACACACATTGTATTAAAGTTATCAAAAATCAATGACAAAAATAGAATTCTCAGGGCAGCTAGGGAGAAGAAAATGGTAACGTATAAGGAAAACCCATTAGATTATTATCAGACTTTTCAGCGCAGACCTTACAACCCAGAAAGGAATAGAATCAAATAAACTATTAAGTAAAAGGAACTACCAAGAAGACCTCATATTTCAATAACCACCCTAACTGTAAATGGACTGAACTCAACAATAAAAAGGCACATAGTTGCGGATTGGACCAAAAAAACAAAACCCAACCATATGCTGCCTCCAGGAGACACATCTCAGCTCCAAAGACAAATATAGACTCAAAGTGAAAGAGTAGAAAATAATATTTCAAGCAAATGGCATTTAGAGAAAAGTGGGAGTAGTGGTACTAATATTGGATGAAATAGACTTCAAAATAAAACAGCTAAAGAAAGATACTGAGGGACACTTCATAACGATAAAGGGAATCATGCACCAAGAAGACATAACACTTGTTAATATCTATGCTCACAATCAGGGAGCCCCGAAATATATAAAACAATTACTAACAGAACTAAAGGGAGAAACAGACCAAAACACTATTATAGTAGGAGACCTAAATACCCCACTGTCAGATATGGACAGATCATTCAAACAGAAAATCAATAAGGAAATTACATTCTTAAATGACACATTAGACCAACTGGACATAATTGACATATACAGAGCCTTCCATCCCCAAATAGCTGCTTATAAATTTTTCTCTAGTATACAAGGAACATTCTCAAGAATCGACCACATACTGGGACACTGAAATAACCTCAACAAATTTAAGAGGGTTGAAATCATATCAACCATAATCTCTGATCATAATGTTTTGAAACTAGAGATCAACTGCAAAAAGAAATCAGGAAGAACCACAAATATATGGAGATTAAACTACATGCTACTGAAGAATAACTGGGTCAGGGAACAAATAAAAAGAGTCAAGAGATACATAGAAATGAATGATAATGATAGTACAACATATTACAAATTTTGAGATATGGCAAAAGTGGTCATAAGAGGAATGTTCATATCATTACAGGCCTATCTCCAAAAAAAAAGAATGAGATGAAATAAACAACCTAATGCCTCATCTTAAAAAACTAAAAAAAGAAGAAAAGAAGCCTAAAATCAGAAGGAAAGAAATAATCAAAACAAGAGCAGAATTAAATGAAATTGAAAACAAATAAACAATAGAAAAAATAAATACAACAAGGTGCTAGTTCTTTGAGGTTAATAAAATTGACAAACCTCTGGCTAGACTCACTAAAGAAAAAAAGAGAAAGGATACAAATAAAAAAAATCAGGATGAAGAGGGGAAATTATGACTGACATTGCAGAAATACAAAGGATCATGCAAGAATACTATGAAAAAGTATATAATAACAAATTTAATAACCTAGAAGAAATGGACCTGTACTTAGAAAAATACAATCTTCTTAGACTAAATCAAGAAGATCTGAAAAATCTAAATAAACTGATCAGCAGTATAGAAATTGAGACAATCATCCAAAACCTACCCAAAAGGAAAAGTCCAGGACCAGATGGATTCACCAGTGAATTCTACCAAACATTCAAAGATTTAATACCTATTCTCCTCAAACTCTTCCAAATAATCAAAGAGGAAGAAATACTTCCCAACTCATTTTATGAGGCCAATACTACTCTGATACCAAAACTTGGTAAGGATAATGCAAAAAAGAAAACCATAGACCAATATCTCTCATAAACACAGATGCAAAAATCCTAACTAAAATAGTGGCGAAATGAATACAGCAACATATTAAAAAGATTATACACCACGAACAAGTGGGCTTCATTCTAGGGGCACAGGGATGGTTCAACATATGCAAATCGATTAATGTGATACACCACATAAACAAATAAAAAAATAAGAATCATTTGATCATATCAATAGATGCAGAAAAAGCCTTTGACAAGAAACAGCATCCATATATGTTTAAAACCCTTAACAAAATTGGTATAGAAGGAAAGTATCTTAACATAATAAAAGCCATATATGACAAACCCTCAGCCAACATTATACTTAATGATGAAAAACTAAAAACCTTCCCTCTAAGATCAGGAACAAGGCAAGGCTGTCCACTATCGCCACTGCCATTCAACATAACATTGGAGGTCCTAGCAAGTGCGATCAGGCAAGAGAAAGATATAAAAGGAATCCAAATAGGAAACAACGAAGTCAAGCTTTAGCTATTTGCAAATGATGTGATTCTCTATCTAGAAAACCCTAAAGACTCCACAAGAAAACAATAAGTAAATACAGTAAAATCCCTGAATTCAAAATCAATGTTCAAAAATCTGTAGCATTCCTGTACTCTAATAATGGAGTATCTGAAAAAGAAGTGGGAAAAATAGTTTCTTTTGCAACAAAAAGAATAAAATACCTAGCAATAAATTTAATGAAACACATGAAGGACCTGTATCATGAAGACTATAACACCCTATTAAAAGAAATCGAAGAAGTTACAAAGAAATAGAAAGATATTCTGTGTCCTTGGATTGGAAGAATCAACATAGTTAAAAATGACCATATAGCCTAAAGCATTATACAGATTTAATGCAATCCCCATCAATATCTCATCAGCATTTTTTAAAGAAATGGAAAAAAAAAATCATCAGATTTGTATGGAAGCACAAAAGATCCCAGATTGCTAAACTAATGCTGAGAAAAACGAATGAGGCTGGGGGTATCACTCTGCCCAACTCCAAATTATACTATAAAACGATAGTAATCAAAATGGCATGATATTGGCAGCAAAACAGACACACGGACCAGTGGAACAGAATCGAGAGTCTGGAAGTAAACCCATATTTATACAGGCAAATAATTTTCGACAAAAAAGCCAGAAACATACAGTGGAGAAAGGAAAGCCTCTTCAATCAATGGTGCTGGGAAAACTGGAAGGACAACTGCAAAAGAATGAAACTAGACTGTTGTCTATCACCATACACCAAAATTAACTCAAAATGGATTAAGGACCTGAGTATAAGACCTGAAACAATAAAAAGCATAGAAGAAAACAGAAACTAAACTCAAGGACTTTGGAATTAAAGAGGATTTTATGAATTTGACCTGAAAGGCAAGAGAAGTAAAATCAAAAATAAATGAATGGGACTGCAACAAACTAAAAAACTCTGCTTAGCAAAAGAAGTAAAAAAAAAAAAAAAAAATCCAAATGGGAAAATACATTTGCAAGCAATGCCTCTGATAAGGGCCTAATATCCAAAATATACAAAGAACTCATATGACTCAATAACAACAACAAAAAACCAAATGATTCAATTAAAAAATGAGCAGAGGACCTGAATAGACACTTCTCCCTGGAGGACATACAATGGCCAACAAATATATGAAAAGATGCTCAACATCGCTAGCTATTATGAAAATGCAAATCAAAACCATAATGAGATGCCATCTCACATCTGTTTTAATAGCTATAATCAACGGGACAAGTAATAATAAATGTTGGAGAGGATGCAGAGAAAACGAACCCTCATACATTGCTGGTGGGACTGGAGGTATGGAGGTTCTTCAAAAAACTAAGAATTGATCTACCATATGATCCAGTAATCCCTCTACTGGGTATTTACCCCAAAGACTTGAAAAAGCTTATCAGAAAAGATATTTGCACACCAATGTTTATAACAGCACTATTCACAGTGGCCAGGACATGGAAGCAACCAAAGTGTCCTACGATAGATGGTTTGCTAAAGAAGCTGTGGTACATATATACAATGGAATATTACTTATCCACAAGAAGAGATGAAATACTGCCATTTGTGACAACATGGATGGACCTCAAGGTAATTGAGCCAGTTGAAAGTCACATGATATCACTTATATGAGGGATATAAACCTAAAAGAAACAAATGAACAGGACAGAGACTCATGGACATAAACAATGGACTAGTAGTTACCAGAGGATAGGAGGTGGGGGAGGAGGGAAGAGGTAGACGGGGTAAAGGGTGTGAAATATAGGGGGGTCAGAGGAGGGTGATGTGGGTAAAGGGGATCGAATATATAGTAGCTGAAGGAAACTGGGTGGAAATCACACAATAGAATATATAGATGTTAAATTATAACGTACACCCCAAAATTATATAATTGTATTAATGAATGTTACCGCCAATAAACTTAAAAAAGTAAAAATAATAAAAATAAGATTTCAACTAGATAGAAAAGGCTTGCTGCAATATGACAAAAATATTCTTGTTTCAAAAACTGAGCAGATTATGACATATGATTGTATATTTTGATAAACATAGTATATGAAAATATGATCCTTCAGACCAGGTTTTTAGGTACAAATGTTCCATATTTATGACATTTTCCTATGTGCATACAATGCATTATCAAAATGAGATTGATCTAGGGAATAAGTTAATGAATATATAAAAAGAAAAAATAAGAAAGAAATTTTGAAAATGTATAAGAAGCATTGGTAATTTTCAAATAGTTTCTTATCTAGTTGTTTGTAGAAAACAGAATGACTACATGACTAAACATAGGGTTGCATCTTTATCCTCTTTATCTTTTTTAATGTTGTATTTTGTGGTTAAGAATTTTTTAAAACAGATAAGAGTTCAATTATATACTGCATTTTAATAAAACAGGGAGGTACCAACATTGATTGTAGAAATACTTTGTTTCAAGAACTATCTACAAACTGCTCTTTTAATGTAAGATTGTCTCTGGTTACATGGTTTTCTAATACTTTATCAAAGCACCCCATCCAGGGTGGCCTCTCTAGGTGATAGCTAACATTCTGTAATTCATAAAAGATACAGGAATGTCTTCTCTAAAAGATGAAACCCTGAGACTTTTAAGTTTTTATCTTTTCTTACCTCTCAATAGACATTTCACTGCACATCCTGTGGGCACAGAAATCTCAAGACCACGTACTATTATTTATCCAGTTCCTGAGAATTTTATTCAAGATTAGAGACTCACATTACTCAATTATTTTTGACATGACTGAAAGCATTAATTTGTCTTTTTTAGGTTGGCCAGGTTCGTGGCTTCTTTATCCTGACTCAGGATTCAAACATGGCTGATTACTCCTATTTCCACCAACTTTAGTCCAATATCAGGCTATATCTCCTATAGCAGCAGTCTCCAACTTTTTTGGCACCAGGATCGGGTGCTTCTATAAGAATCTAATGCCTGATGATCTGAGGTGAAACCGAGGTGGTGATACTAGCAGTAGAATTGCTGCAAATAAAGATGAAGCTTCATTCGCCTGCTTGCCATTTTCCTCCTGCTGTGTGGCCTGGTTCCTAACAGCTCATAGACTGGTACTGGTCTGAGGCCCAAGGGTTGAGGACCTCTGTCCTGTAGGACCCACTTGAGGCCAGGAATAGCAAGCCTCTTTTCAATTTGGGCTCTCAGCTCTCTGTGCTTCATGTTGAATCTGGCCATGCATTCACCTTGATCCACTGTTCCTTGGACATTGATGGTCAAGGAATGTTTTTGGAGCCTCCTCTGAAGTTGTTGGCTGGCTCTGTGACACAATATCTGCACCAAGTTTGAATACATTCATTGTCAATATATGACATGTTATTGATAAAACTGCATCAGTTCAAAAAAGCTAGGTAAGGGCATCTCCTTTCTTGTGGAGTTCTGACCACCTGAGAAATGTGGGAGATGGGCCTCAGCAAGTCCAGGATTTAACTGTGTATACTAGTGGATTGAATCTAGGTGACTTTTACATGTGAATTATGGGCATAACTACCTGATCATAATTTTCCTCTTTCTATCTTATCTAATAAAAGGTAATAAATATGAATGAATAATTTCCACATTAGTTCATCTCTTGTGGATGGGGTGGGATGGGGAATCTCTACTCACAAAGCACGTGAGAAGCTGAACTGATAGAGTTAAGCCTAAAGATAGTAAAAGAGAGCCAGCCTAAAAGTACGGCCCCAGTGGAAGTCCTTCCTGGGAAGGAGCTGCAGGAAGAAATGTCAAAGAAAGCTGCTCCTCCAGGTCTGTGCTCAGTCTTATCTCAGACCACTGATAAGATATGGAGGTGACTGAGAGGGCTGGCCAATCTTAGAAAATTATATGGAAAGCAAGAAAATAAAGGGACTAGAGATATCCAAAGTTTGGGCTGGCTATTATTTTGAGACATTTGAAATATTATGCTTAAATTAGTTTACTTTTGAACTTTGTGGGCATCATTTTAGCCTTAGTCAAGGCTGATCCTACAACATGGAAGGAGATCTGATCAGGGCATGGATTCTAAAGCAGTGGCTTTAGTGTCTACAAATGGCCATGTGCACATTTTAAACATCTTTTATTATTATTATTATTATTATTGTTGTTGTTGTTGTTGTTTTGTTGTTGTTTTGTTGTTGTTGTTATTACTCAGAGGAGTTGAGATATAGTGGAGTCATATTACATATGCATTTTGTGAGTTCAATTCAACTATCTCCTCATGGAATCAAAATACCGTAAAAGCATTTGGCATGTGTATTCTTTATTATTTTCTGTACATTCCTGCACACACTGTAGACACACAGTCACATATACAGTGTGACTGTATTTTCAAAAGAACACTGTATTATTTTCAAAAGAACACTGTATTATATGTGAATTTTTTATTACACATTGATTTTAAAATCTTTGTTCTGTGTGAACAAGATTCTACTCCATAGGGTTCTTAATAAGCAAATAAATGTGTTCTATTTGTATTTTGTTTTTCTTCACACATGAATTTATTATGTTATTCTATTACAATAGTTATAAAAATAAATCCTAAGGCAATGTCCTAATTTTTAGTTTTTTATAATTGAAATATACATGTAGGCAGAACAGAACCACTCTTCAGGTGCTGGGAACCTGAGATGCTGATCTTGGATGAGGAAGATAGTCAAGTAGAGTGGACATAGGTACTTGGGAATGCTTATCACAAAAGCATTTCCTTGGCTTGGTTTTCTAAAAGACAAAACAGAATGAAATGAAAAACAAATAGAGGTTACAAAATGTGTTGAACAATGAGGGTGGATGAAATTTTTGTTAGGTCTTCCAAAAAGGGATGGAGAGAAGTTAGTACATAAAGAAAAAGAAGTAGCTGATTAGACAGAATACACATGAATATTACAGAGAAATTAAAAAAAAAAGCATTTAAGAAAACTGAAAAAGTTGTGTGAATGTCCAGAAAGAGTCTTTTATTCTGGAGAGAAATTTCTAGTCAGGAATCACACGTCTTTCTCATCTAGCTTGATGAATGACAGCATCTCTAATCACACAGCTTGTGAAACTGATTACCACAGAGAACCTAAAAATGCCCTGTCAGGAGCTGTGTCAGGCAGGGTCAGCCCCCTATTACCAACTGACGATTATGCTGAGGCATTTGGAAAAAATGGCTTATATTAAAATTTACCTAGAAAACTGGCAGAAATACATGTTTTGGAAAACATGTTTAAGGAGACAGGAGTAAAGTATATCTAAATCAAAATATTGTTTCTATTCTTTAGAATAAATGAGAACCTTTAAAAAGGATCTGCTTTATCCACATTGCTCAGGTGGTAGATACTTTCATCCTTGTGAAGTGAAGACCTGATTGTTAAAAGATGTAAGTCATTAGAACAGTCTGCTGACTTCCAATTCAGAGATTATTAGATTGTGTCTGGTGGTCATGGGGAGATATTTGGAAGCTCCAGTTCCTGTAAAGAAACCTTTAGAATCAGAACTAAAAACTTTAAACTATGCAGGAAAATAGTATTCAAACTATTCCAAGAGAACTGATGTGAGTAACATAATAGGACATTTAGCTTTTAGCAAATAAAGTTATGATCTAGGAATGTGATTGGTTCCAGTGGTTTATTGAATCTGGAAATATATGTTGTTCTGGTCATTGCATTTAGAGGAAGAAAACAAAACAAAACAAAATCATAGCAAGCCTGAAGAATAATAGAGGAGACTTTCATATACCGAGATCAGAGTCACCCCTTTTCTCCCAAAAAAGGCTTGGAGGCAGATGGGACTCAGACTCACCAAGACTCACCAAGAACGAGTTTATTGACCCAGAGCTCCCTTGTGAAATTAGAAAAGGTGCTAATTAGTGCACATAAAAGGAAGCCTTAATTTGCACAGTAGTTAGTAAGTTTTATGCAAATCTTTACTGCAGACTAGATATTGTGTGCAACCATAACACCAAGGAAAGCTTGGGAAGTGAGGGTGAATGACATAGGATGTGATATGTATGAACTTTGGCATTAGATGGTCTTGAGTTTAAATCCCAGTTAGAACATCTGCTAAGAGTGACTTTAGACAAACTGATTCATCTCCTTGAGCTTTATATTTCTCATGTATGAAATGGAGGTCATGACGTTGTATACCTCACCAGGTTGTTGTGGGGATTAAATCAGATAATGGATAAAAATACCTAACATAGGTCCAACATATAGTAAGAGGTAAACAGAAGTTAACTAGCAATATTATTCATGGATACAAGTTTCTGTAATGTGATTACTGGAAGAAATTCTGTGGCTCTGATCCTGTGTAGGAATTCTTATGCCCTAAGACAGGCATCAAAAACATTTTCTGTAATGGGCCAGAGAGTAAAAATTTTAGGCTTTGTGGGACATGTGGTCCCTGTCAAAAATACTCAACTTTGCCCTTTAGCATAGAAGCCACCACAGATAATCTATAAATGAATTGGCATGATTATGATTCAATTAAACTTTATGGAGACTGGAATTTGAATGTCACACAATTTTCACATTCACTAAATATCTTCTTCTTTTGTCTTTTTTTCAATCATTTAAAAATGTTAGAAAATGGGTTTGTCTCCTCAACTCTACACAAACAGGTGGTAGGCTAGATTTGCTGCACAGGTTGTAGTCTTGCTAAAATATTGAGGGGGCTCTGAATAAGTCACCCCAGAATGTAATACTTTGGCATGTGGATTATTTTGAGCTGAAGGTATAGAGACCCCGCTGACTCAGGGAAAACTTTTTACCTTCCTCTTAAATGCCTAAAACAATTTAGAAAGGAGGCCTGTACCAGTAAGAGAACTATTGCCAGGGATAGACTGAGAGACTTATCTGCTGGCAGAGCAAATATTTATTTACCAAACATTTGCTCTTCTCACCTTCCTATGAATTGCCTTCTTCTCCTTTGAAGCCCCAGGCCTCTGACCCATTCCTTAGCTCAGGATGGTATATAACTTTAGTTTCCTGGCTGCCTTTGGGTCTCATTTCTTTGTAGGCTTCCCGTACATACACCATTAAATTTTTTTTCCCTGTTCATCTTTTAATTACAGGGAGTCTCAGCCAAGGACCTAGAAGGGTAAGGAAAGTTATTTTTTCATCCCCAACAGTAATAATTCATTGATAATTGAATGATAGTAAGAGTAGTGCTCAGTCTCTCTAGTCCTGTCACACGCAGCCCTCGCTGGAGGACACACACTGCTAAATGTGCTGCCTGCTCTCTCTGTGTTAAGGTACATATTTTTTTAAAAGAATAGGACATTTCAGAATTCCATCTTAAATTTCTATGGTCTGTAGACCTGTAGAATAAGACAGGAAAAAGTGAATTACAACTACACTAAGAAAATTATAATAAATTGTTTAAGTGATAAATTCTGAAAATGACAAATGTGAAATATTGTAGGAGCCATTGCCAATCTTATGTTTTTGTTTTTTTTTTTATCTGCGACTCAGTGGATCATAAGACTGGATACTCAATTAATCAACAGCTGAAAATATTATGATAACGAAGCCAAGGATTTTGTAGATATCTTTGTAAACATCTTTTAAAATGGTCTTTCCCATGACTAATACTAGGACATCTGTGGTGGTGTTTGCAGTAAAGGACAAAATTTATTCCTAATACAATATTTCTGCTTAATAAATATTTCTTTAAAACTGAAAACTATAATCATCATTTACTACAGTATCGGGGTGACTCATATGTGGGAAATGACACTTCCCTTCACATACACTGTTCCACTCTTCAAAGTGAATTGGAGATTCAGCAGTCATCACAGCTGAGAACTGGAAGCTTGGGGCAGTGTGGGAAGATGGAAGAAAACACAGTGAAGAATTTTCTGGAAACTTCTATCTCCTGAATATCGTGTTCTTGCCCTTAATCTACCCACCCATCTACAGGTACTTAATGGGCACTTATTAACATGATCAATATCTATTAGGTTCTCAAGCCCACTACCTAGGACCCACAATATTTTTAAGGGTGCATAAGAATGCTTTAATTTCTTTTAAAATCAGAAGAAAAATAATAACTCTTAGGTTGAAGAAAATGTTATAATATATAATATTATATATAATATAATATATAATATATAATGCTAACATATTTTCCCTTTATAACAATATAAGAGTAAAATATAAATTTTAATATTTTTATGGAGGAAGAAGCCCATGAAGATAAAAGTTTCTATGATCCTCAAAAGTCATAATTTAGTCCTCCCTTTTAGGTCCTCAACTCTCTGAAATCAGCAGCAAAGGAAAAGGAGAAAAGTTAAGTTACATTCTTCTAGTATTTCCTAGCCTGACTCCTTTGGTTTTAGCCATTCTGTGTGTCCAATCTAGCAAAATAGGGAGAAGGTGTCCTGGCCTTTGGCTGTGAAGTCCCAGCCAGCCACTGAGTTAGATCTCCCGCCAAACTGAGGTTAAGGGCACTTTCACCAAGAATGCCAGCTGATGGACTTATGGTACAAAGCTGATGGTGCCAGCTCAGTACAGCAGCCTCTCTCTGTGGAGCAGCACCTCCGAACCTAGGAAAATGTGGAACCCCTTTGGAAGCCATGGGGCCACTTTGTGGGGACCGTCCAATCCAGGGCTCGGTGTACTGGTGGGTCCTCCTTGCCCAGGGCCTCTAGATTCTGCTCTAGATTGACAGAGTCCACTCTCATCTGCTTGCAGGCTGGATGCAGGTTTTTAAATCTGAGCTTTCGTGGACATATTTTCTGAAATGTGAATTCATTCCAGATAAGAAAAGAAGTCAGAGGTGGATATCAGGGGTGGGTAGTATGAGGAGTGTTCATGGTGCTGAAGGTCCCTGTGCCTGTAGGGAGCTGCTCATCCCTTTCTGTGGGGGCATTTGGTGCCACTTGGCAAGTGTCCACCATGTGACGGAAGACTCTGATAGCAGGGTTGTCTAAAGCCAAGGCACAGTGCTGTGACCTAGTCCTAAACTAGACCTCCTCCCCTGCCTCTGCGCTCTGCGCTAGTGTCCATTTTAAGAACAATAGCAGCAACCATGTCACAGCTGATAGAAGCAGCCTGCTGAGTGTGTATGACTTTTTTTTTTTTTGGACTGGGATGCGGAGTCTTCACACTCAGAGTCACCATGAGCAGGTCAGCACTTCCCTTAATCTGCTGAAGGAAGCGATGCCTCACAGGGTTCTGCAACTGGGCCATCTCCAAGGGAGCTGCTGGTGGCAGCTCAATGGCAGGTTAGGGAATTGGTTCCTGTAGGGGGTCATAGTAAATAAAATAAGAGAGTTCACTGTGGTTCCACTATGGTGGATTGCCAATGCGGTGAAGAAGAGTCCACTGCACTCTTTAGTCTTTGTATGTAAGCTATTCTGAAGGATGACAGCAAGCTTTTCACAGTCCACTTTATGGGAATGGGGATGGTCTGTAATTTCTTCTAGGAGGTAGTCTCTATGTTTATGAGACAGGAGTATCCTTCTGCAATCTTGTTTAAATAAACTGAGAATAATTCAACAGCATATTTAGGGGGCCTCTTCCTGTATACTTAATTAGGACTTGGAGGATTGGGCTTGAATATTTGCTGATGGCTTCCAGGAATGATGATGCTGGAGTTTGCATGCCAGTCTCCACTCAGGCACTACAGGTACACCATTAGGAGCCACACAGCCAGGGCCCTCCTGAGGCAAATCTGTCACTGTCCAGTCACTGACACCCAGAAGAGCTGGAGTGGCAGAGTCAGCCTCAGATCAAGCTATATAGCCATCTGGTCTAGATAGGACATGGGACCACACCTCTGTGGGACCACGTTACAGACAATAGGCACCATCTACCCTTCCTCAACCAGGAGCTTGCCTTATTTCTTAAGGGCAGTAACCTCTACCATGGCGATCATATCTCAAGTGACCAGCAACTTGACATCAAATATAAACTTTATAAAGCATTCCCAGAGGACTGACTGATGACCACAGCTGTTGATTTCTGTCACATCTAGATTGGATGTGACAGTCACCTCGTTTTCTGAAACAGACACTATCCAAGATTGCCTTGCAGTTTTAAATACCTTTCTGGTGCACTTTCACTGCTCTGCCACAGTATTATTATTTTTTTCCTTCCATCTTAAATTTTATTTTGTATTACCAGAACTTATATTTTTGAAAAGTTTGGTTTAAAATCTTTTGTTGAAGCAATTAAAAGGTCTATTTAGAAGTTAAGTTCATTTTAATACTTGCATTTAGTAGCTGTCACAGCTGAAAAAATCCCCTTATAATCAGAGGTAGAACCAAATAGAAGAAATATTTATTTACCTGCACTAAAACAAAATCAGTGATACTCAATTTTCAATACTGTTCACAAATTAACACAAAAGATTTAGTTGAAATTTTGCTTGTAATTTTTTTAATGATGACATTGGTTAACAAAATTTAATAAGTTTCAGGTATACAATTCAGCAGTAAGGCATATATATATATGAACACTGTGTGTTCACCACCCATAATTAGATTTCTTTCTGTCACCACATATTTGATACTTTTATCCCATCTACCTCTCCCTTCCCTGCTCCCTCCCTACCCTCTGGTAACCATTAGTCTATTGTCCATGTCCATGAGTCTCTGTTTATCCTGTTTGCTTATTGCTTTTAAGTTTATATCCCACATATAAGTGATATCATGTGTTTTTCAACTTTTTCTGTCTGCCTTATTTCACTTAGCATGATTATCTCAAAGTCCATCCATGTTGTTGCAAATGGCAGTATTTCGTGTCTTCTTATGGCTGAGTAATATCCCATTGTGTATATGTACCACAGCTTCTTTAGCCAATCATCTATCATAGGACACTTCTGTTGCTTCCATGTCCTGGCCACTGTGAATAATGCTGCTATGAACATTAAAGTTCCATATTATTTTTTTTCCTTACAGATATTAATAGCATCTGGCACCAGTGGGCCGCTGTGGTGGTTTGAGTGATAAGGGTTTGGAAACCACTAGAAGGGATTATTTGCTGTCAGAAAGTGGAGAAATTGGAGACAAAAGAAGAGAAGAGAATCCTGAGTTATGAAAATGACAGGCTTCTGGTGGGAGAAATGTGGGTCTTTAGGGTCAGCATTGTGAACCTAGAAGCCTAGAAGCCTCTATTTTTTTATGGCCCAATTGCTTCATCTACGGGAAGATTTTTTTTTTTTTTAACTGAAGTCAGGTTTCTACGTAGAGTTCATAGCTACATACTGAAGAGAACAGAGAATTGGTCCACATGCACTTTTTGATACAAGTTGTGTCTACAACATCCACTTGGCACAGTGTGACAGAGAATTTTGGAGAAGCAGAGTCAAAGCTAGTTCAGAGCACCCTATAACTAAGGGATACTTGTGGATCCCAGGCCTGGCTGGTCCCAGGTCTGGCTGTGATCCAAGCTCACAGCTAAGAATAAGATCCTGGATTTAGAATGTTGCATTAGTGTAGTAGGGCGCCTGATCCTAAAATATGTAAACATAATTCAGCTTACTGTATCACGCATGTGTGGCTGAATGCCACTATTGTACTCTGCTACCTGTGGAGCCATGTGGCTCCCTGGGGAGCAGAAGGGGAGCACAGGAAGGAGAGCAGAAGAGCAGAAGCAGAAGTGCACTCCCTGCAATAGAACTGCGTTCCCCACAATAAAGTCGGTGCCTGCCATTCAATCTCATATCGGCCTCTTGTGCATTCCTACAACTGGGCGTCTCACCACCGAAACCTTCCCTTCTTCATCAGCTCAGCACTGACAATATCGGACAACCTTCACACACCAAAGGGCTCCTGAAATCTCACTTTAATAAACTAATTGCAAGTGAAAAAGAGGATGGAGTGACCACAGAGTTCCTCAGAAACCACCAGGGAGGCACTGCAGCATACCTGAGCAGCCGGAAGTGGTTACCAGCTGGTAGTGGAGGAAGAATGAGCAGGGCTTTGTGTGCTGTCAGAGTCTTTTGTGCTCTCTCTGCAGAACTTTGATCACAGTGTTGCCTCATTTGTTTCCAATACCACTGGAGCGGTCATAGCCAGGCTTATTGTGGGTCTCAGAAACAAATCCCTTAGGGGGTCTTAGTTCATGAGAAATTGACTAAAATCTTTGTCAGTGGAGATAACTACTGTGTAGGTTCATTTTTGATAAATAGGGACATCTGATAAGAAACTGTAGCCTGAGGGGAAACAGAACTCAACAAACATCCCACCTCCCAATCTCAGAAAAAGAATTAGACCTTGTTTGTGGCGGGGTATACGTATTAGATTAAATTTAGATGTTTATGTGTTTCCCTGCTATCTAGTTTCAAATTTCCCAACTCCTAGATGTTCTAGAATGTATTTTACAAACTGTAGCTCTTGGCCTGTTAGTGGACTGTAAAATCAATTAACTGGGACATGATCAATATTTTTGTTTGTTTTAATTTTTTTTATTATGAAAGGTGTCAAATACGTAAAATATTAGAGAGAACAGGATAATGAACCTCCATGTGCCTATCACCTAGTTTCAACAATTATCAACTCATGGTCAATCTTGTTTCATCTACAGCCCAGCCCTCTGTCTCAATTATTTTGATGCAAGTTCCAGACCTCATGTCATTTCATCTGTAAATACTTTAGTATATAGTCCTAAAAGATGATGATTATTACTATTTTTAAGTGACACACATAGAATAGAAAATAGAGAGTGAAGATTAAGTAAAGTTTTAGCAAGCTTTTGTTTCAGTGTGTGTACATGTATATACTTGGCTGCAATGTAAAATGTACTTCTTATAATGAGTTTCAAAAACAGATCAAAAGTCATTGTTCCAAAAGAAACTGAAGGGCCCAGCCCTCACAGGTAGGGTCCTCCACCCCACCACTTCTCTCTGGGATGTCAGAGGAGAGTCTGGCTCAACCCAATCAGAGGGAAGAGTTACGGGGAGTATGCTGGGTGGGTTATGAGTTTGGAAGATGACCTGCGAAGCTTTCACTAGGAAGAATTTGTGATAGGGTGAAAGAAAAATTATAGAATAATAAAAGCCTGCAGCCTCCCCCTTCTTTTCTAAGGTCTTGGAGCCTGGCTTTGTGTTGCTGCTAAGCATAAAAGATGAATTGAAAGATGCCTAGAAAAGCTAAATATGCCTCCTTAGCAAAGAACTGAGCAGAAGTGAGGAGGGAGAGGGAAACAGCAAACCCTGGAGGAGTTCAGGAGGAGGGTTTGTGGAGAGAGTGTGGGTAAGGGGCCAAAAGAGATTTCTGAGTGGCTGCTGTGGAGAAGGGCATGGATGGCTGAGAGGGACTTTAGAATAATTTACTGTGAGTCATGTAGTTTATATTGCTTTTGGCCTGTTTTAAAAACTTCAGGAGAGTTTTAAAATCCTTTTCAGTGCTTTTTTGATGTTCAGTGCTTCCATTGAATGCCACCCTAGGAAGAGGAGGCTAGATGGTGTGGGTGGAGTGACTTGCATAGACCTAATAGGTCTTTCATACCACAGCCCAGGCATTCTTGCTTCCAGAAAACCCATCCTTGGTGCTTTCATAGCCTCCGTGCCTATCTTTTTATCACATTTCCATGCCCTATGGTATTGAATGGTAGTTACAGGCTGGTCTCTTTCCACTGGCCCATGAGCAACTCAAGGGCCAGGATGTCTGATTCACCACAGCATTCCCTGGGCTGCTAGAATATAACAAAACTTTCGTTGTTCCTTTGTCTTCAAGGAAATGAGAATCCAACTGGGGTCTCAGGAAACAGTAGAGAAAAATATAATTGGGAAAAAATTAAGAATTAAATTTGTGATCTGGACTATCCTGTAAGCTTTATGAGTTTAGAACAGAAAAGATGGAGTCATTACATCAACAACAATAGTAGTAAACACTGCCTAGAGCTTTCGACGTACCAGGCACTGTCCTAAATACTTTACGATATATAAAATGAACTCATGTAATCATCCCAAGAACCCTATGACTTGGATACTATTATTGTTCCCACTTTGCAGATAAGGAAAATAAAGCACAGAGAGGCTAAGCGACTCGTTCTCACTGCAGGTGAAGGGTGGCACTGTGCAATCTGTTTCCAGAGCCAGAGCCATGAACTACATGATGGGCAGAAGTTTTATGAAGGAAGAGGACTCAAGTCATTGAGAGAAGAGGGGAGGTCATTCCAGGGAAAGTGTGAAAATAGAGAAGGGAATGATTTTAGTGTGGTCACTGCCTTATGAAGTGGGCACCCTTTAGAAGGAGTGCTGGAAATGGCGTTAGATGAGAAGTATAGAGCCTGGCGATGGGTTTAGAGAGGATGTTGCTGGAACTAAGAAGCCACTCAAGTCTTTGGTTGGAGAAGTGTGATGAAGGCCACTTCCCAGAAGATTTAGTGTAGAGCCACAGGCTGACAAGATTGGTATGTGTGTGGGAAAAGGGGGAGGAGGTTGAAGAGGATCAGGGGACGGTTGGGGGCAGGGGATCAGACAGAAGGCTTTCAGAGGGTCTGAGACAAAGGCCTAAGGATCTGAATGAGGCAAAGGTGTTCCTTTCTGCCATATGGGCAGTGGGAATGAGGGTCACAGAGCAGATGAGAGATTTGAGGGGCCTGACCAACTAGACAATGTCTCCCATGGACCACAAAATTTCAACTGAGAGGAAGCAAAGGTGACCTCAGGGTATGAAGATCCTGGGGAGAATGTAGGAGGCCTGGAAAAGGCATACTGATGAATTCAAAAAGGCACAATCCCAATGGGCAGAAAGGTGAGCAAGGTCTAGATAGAATGAAAATGAGTGACCTATAAGCACAAAAGTCCTCCAAGGGTCTGCTTGTGAGGTCTAGCCCTGGCCTAACCTGCCAGTCTCCCTCCCTGAGAACTTTCAGATCCTAAAAGAGTCAGAAATTTCCTGACCTGGTGGTTTTCTCAGCACACCCTTCTGTTTTCCTCCTCACCCCCCTGCTTTTCTGGGTTTATCCTTTTTATCCTTTGATCTTTGCTTGACTGCCACCTTCACAAGGAAATGGTTTCCTCCACACATCCCTGAAACTAGGTTGGTTCACTCACAATTTGCCCCATAGCATTTGGCACTCTTCTTCATAATTCTCATCACACTGGTGTTGGTTTCATTCAGTTGGTTGACAAATATTTACTGAGAACCTACTATGGACCAGGCACTGTTCTGGGTGCTGAGGAGGCATCAGTGATAAAGATACTAATGTGGAAGACAAATGGAAAATACGTAAGTTAAAAAAATACATAAACATGAGACATATCCGAGAGTGAGTGGTGCTATGCCAAAAATTCCATCATGCTAGGCTGGGTAGTCTGAGAAGGAGACACTGGAGCTAAAGGCTGAATAGCAGGAGTCAGCCAAGCCAAGACTAGGAGGAACAGCTTCTGCAAAGGCCCTGAGGTGGGAATGAGTTTGGCCTGTCTCAGGAGTGAAAAACCTCATGGCTAGAATGTGGGGGTGAAGGTGAGAGTCACAGAGTTTAGAAACAAGGTTACAAAAATACAAACTTCCTAAGTGCAATGGAAGTCATTGATAAGCTATTAAACATAGTCACATGATACAATTTATGTGTCTAAAAGACACATAACTACAGCAAAGGAAATCATCAAGAAAACAAAAAGATGAACAACTTTTTGGGAGAAGATATTCGCTAATGATACATCTGATAAGGGGTTAATATCCCATATATATAAAGAACTTATATAACTCAATAACAACAACAAAAAAACAATCCAATTAAAAAATGGGCAGAAGACCTGAACAGATACTTCTCTGAAGAGGAAATACAGATGGCTAACAGACATATGAAAAGATGCTCAAAGTGGCTAATCATCAGAGAAATGCAAATTAAAACCACAATGAGATATTACCTCACACGTGTCAGAATGGCTATCATCAATAAATCAAAGAACAAGTGTTGGTGAGGATGTGGAGAAAAGGGAACCCTTATACATTGTTGGTGGGTTTGGAAATTGGTACAGCCACTATGGAAAACAGTATGGAGGTTTCTCAAAAAGTTAAAAATGGATATACCTTTTGACCCAGCAATTGGACTTATGGGTATTTATTCAAAGAAAACCAAAAATAATTTGTAAAGATCTATGCACCCCAATATTCATGGGAGCACAATTAACAATAGCCAAGATATGGAAGCAACCTAAATGCCCATCAACAGACAATTGGATAAAGAAACTATGGTTCATATATACAATAGAATATTACTCAGCCATTAAAAAAATGAAATTCTATCATTTGCAACGACATGGATAGACCTAGAGGTTATTATGCTGAGTGAAATAAATCAGACAGAGAAAGATAAATACCATATGATTTCACTTATATGTGGAATCTAAGGAACAAAAAGAACAAACTAATCAAAAACAGACTCACAAATATAGTGGACAATTTGGTGTTGGCAGAGGGGAGAGGTATTGGGGGGCTGGGAGAATGGGGTGAAAGTTTAAAAAAAGCACAAATTAGTAGTTGATAGTTGGGCACAGGGATGGGGAGCATGGCAGAGGGAATGCAGTTAGCATTAATATGATGACTAGGTGGAGGGCCAGGGGAGGGAGGAAGCAATTGGGGTGATCATTTTATGAACTATATAGGTGTCTAACCAATGTACTGTGTACTTGAAACTAATTTAAATAAATAAATTTTAAAAAGATAAAAGAAACCCCAGATGCTGAAAGGGAAAATAGTTTGTGGAGGGACAAGAGTGGAAATGAGGAGGCTTGAAATTTCAGTAATCTAGTGAGAGAGGATGGTGGCTTGGACCAGGATGGAGATGCTGATGCTGAAGAGAAATGGATATGTTTTGGAGGCAGAGTCAATAGGGCTGCCTACCGGACTGGATATGGTGGGGGTGAGAGAAAGAGAGGAATAAAAGATAACTTATTTGTTTTGGTAATAGAATTGTGAGAAAGTCATTTTTTGGGGCAGGACACAATATGAGAGGGGCTAAGCATCAGGCAAACATCTAGAGTTCAGTTGCATTATGTTAAGTTGGAGATATCTACTAACATACTAAATTGAGGGACCCATCAGGTGGCTGGATATATAACTGCTCTGGGAAGGGATCAAAACAAGAGATGTGAATTCCTGGGCCTTCAGCCTAAAGATGGTATTTCAGGCCAAGAGCCTGGTTAACAGCATCTGGAGCTTTTTTGCTTTCTGATGAAGTGTTGGAGAATTCATTGTGAAGGAGATGAGATTCAGAGCTCAATTGGATAAGGTGACCTCTGGGATTCTTATCTGGAGAAACAAGAGAGAAGGTGGTGAATTCCACACAGATACTGGTAGGTTAAGAGTCCATATTGTAGGTCTGCGAAGAAGTTCATGCCTGATTATTTCTATTATCACCAGCTAAGCATGTGAGCAGGGGAGGGGGTATCAGAAGTTTGAAATAGTTGATAAATTTTTATTCAACATCTTCCTTTCTAGCAAGAACTGGGCTTGTCATGTTTATTGTTTATTCCTAGTGCCTTATGAGTTGCTGCACATACAGCAAGTGTTCAAAACAATTGTTAAATGAATGGAAGAGTCAGCATTGGAATGAAAGTTAGATATCTCTTCCAATTATTTTAATACTGCATAAAAACCACCCTAAAACTTTGTAGCAACCATTTATTAGTATCCCTCACCATTCTACAGTCTTGATAGGCACCACAGGGTCATTCTTACTTGGGTTTCCTCATGGGGTTGCAGTCAGTTGGCAGCCAAAGCTGAAGTTATGTTATAGCTTATTTACTCACGGCTCTGTTGCTTGACCTGTGATATCTGGGCCATCTGGGGACTGGTTGGGCATTTCTCTCTCCCTTTGGCTTCTCCCTGTTGTTAGCTTGGGCTTCCTTAAAGCATGGTGGTCTCAGGGTAGTTGGTTGTATTCTTTCATGGTGGTTGGCTTAGCCCAGGGCTTGCTTCTCTTGTTCCAAGAGACCCAGGGGAAAGTTGTCCAACTTCTTAAAATCTAGCCTTAGAAGTCTTGCCACATCACATCTACTATATTCTGTTGGTCAAAGCAGTAACAGCCCACCCTTGCCCTACCCCCTGAATTTAAAGGGGTGAAGGAATAGGTTCCACCTTTCAATGAGAGAAGGAATTAATGCAGCTTTCTTGGAGACAAGATAGAACAACATTTGTATGAATGTGTACTGTAGCCCTGGAATTTAGGTGAGAGGTTAGAACTAGAGACATGGAGTAGACATTAGAGACTGAGATAAGGAGTCGAATTCATGAGAATGGATTGGATCCCTTAAGGGAGAAATTGTAAGAAGACTGAACCTTGGAGGATGCCCCCTCCTCCAATCAAAGGTAAAAAAGAGAGAAGAAGGACGAGGGAGTGGACCTGGGAAGAGAGAGGGAAAGTAGAAGAGGGATAAGGTTTGAGGGAAAAGTGTCGGGGCGGGTGGTGGTGGGATAGGGAGAGATTAGATTTAGTATCTAACTAGTTCGTGGCATGAATGAGAACTTATATGAAGGATAAAATAAAATTCTCAAATATATATATATATTTTTTAGAGACTACCAAGTCTACTCGATAAAATTAATAGCAATTGCTGCTTTAGCCCTACATGGATCAAGGCCTTAAAATTTTCTGCTTGGGTTTTAGTTTCTAGTTACACTCAAAATTGTTCCAGTTTGGTTTAGATTCAAGTCGGTGACAGTGTAGGTTGTTCAATTGATTCTTGTTGTAAATATCACCATTCACATACTCCACTATAATGCTTGATTGAATTTCACAAAACCTTCAAGAAGTAGTGATTTGGGTTCAGTTCTGAGTTTAAAAAAAAATAATTGTGCCAAATTTAAAGTTGAGTTTGGGCTGGAGTCAGTTATCCAGCTTATTCAATCATTTTCTTTTTTCTTTGCCAATTAAGTTAATTCCCAGTTATACTTTGTATCTGAGTCTCAGGTTTCATTGAGAAATGAGATTTTATCTTTGCAGAGTTAGAAAAAGGAAAATATAAAGCAGTAGGGCCTATCAAATGGAAAGGTGAATTCAATGTCAAATGATGGAACTGCAAAATCAGAGAGCCAGAGGCTCTAATGAGGAGGAACTAAAAGTAGAGAAAAAAAGGTAGCTGAAAATGATTGAAGGAAGAGAAAGTCAAATTATCCCTATTGATCTGATATGTTTTCTCTTAGAAGTAGGGTGTAGCAGTACTGCATCCTTTCATGCAAAGAAAATATTTTATGTGTCACTTTATTTAATGTAGAATTATGCAGTGTGCATTCTTTAAAAAAATGATAGCAAAATTGAAGTGTAGTTAAATCCTGTTATATTAGCGAGGTGACTATAATATGCTCCCATTCTTACACAGGCTCTTCATGCCTCTGGGCTCAGAGTCAAGACTGGGGTCAGAGGCTCAGAGATGGTCTTGAGTCTGTGACCTGTTCATGAAAAGCAATTACTCTTCTCTTAAGTTAAATTTCCCTATCCTCCATTTAACAGATGAGAACATAGGCACCAGGATCTGGGTGATGAACTTACTAATTTTATTTAAAATAAATAAATAACCTCATCTGTAAGGTGGGGATAATATTAGCATATGCCTCATAATTTGCTTTGGGTATTAAATGAGTTATATTTATAAGATCTTGGAACACTGCCCAACACATCGTAAATCTGAATGAATGAACAAATAAAAATTTGTTTTTTGCTCTCTCAGTCTCTGTAGGTGTTCCTGGTTTGTTGGTTTTCCCTAACTTCATTTAGGGGCCCAGTCTCCTTCCTTCTTAGGGTTTCACTTTCTTTGAAGTCCTGGGGGTCCTCTCCATCTTGCCAGTAGCATCCAGCCTCAGGCGCTTGGTATAGCCTCTTCTTGCTGACATCAAAATTGGAAATGACCTGTCTATGGCCATACATGCCATCCTGAACATCTCGTCTAATCTCAGAAGCTAAGCAGGGTTGGGCCTGGTTAGTACTTGGATGGGAGACCACCTAAGGGAGACCAGGCGCTGTAGGCGTTTAAAAGAAAAAAAAAAATTGGAAATGACCTAAAATTAGCTGAATGGGGAAAGATCCTGATTCAGCTGCTGCTACAGAAAACAGACCTTTATCTGAGAAGTGTAGATTGTGAACCCGCCTCACTGGGCTCTTTTGAGAACAGTATAAGATAGCGCCAGCACGCGGTAGCTGCTACCAATCTGTCATTGCTTGTTTGCATTTGCTTTCTGTGTTATAGTTGTTCTGTTCCTTTTCCTCTTTCTTCTCCCAGCCTTTCTTAACAGACACATGAATGTGACATTCCTGTCGTTGGTATTTAATGACATTTTCCACAGCGTTAGGTATTATGTCTCAAAATGTCCCCGACCTCATCTGTGGTTTCTCGATTGTTTGGTCTCTGGAGGAAGCCGCATAAGGGTGGGTGTGATACACAGCATCCTCTTCCTTAGCAGAGGTGCTGCATCCACCAGCTTCAGGGTGAAATCTCTTCTACTCCTTCGTAAGACTTTCTAAGCCATGATTCCTGATAAAGAATGAGAAATGGTGATGGGGAGTTAAAGAAGGTATAGAAACAAGAAACTTTATGTCATATAACTTTTTTCAAAGTAATTTTTTTTATTTTTAGGTATATTTGAATATTTCAATAATAAAAGTGTTCTGTACAAAATACCAAAGAACATTTCATAATCACATATTTACAATTTCTTGGCTGCTTTAAATGAAAATTATATTCATTTTGTGTGGATTTTATTAGTTTCAGCCTCAGATGAAATATTATTCCTCTTATTTCCAGGTGCTTGGAAAGTCACACCTCACGGCCAAGCTTCATGTGTTGCCGATATCAGACCTTTTGTAGCTTCTAGTATTTTCCCTTCAAAAACAGTTTTAATATGTTCACGTTATAAAGTACAGAGAATTGGAACTACTGTCTTTGAAAACTTGCAGTGTTCCTAAAACGACTAGAGGCGTGTAGACTAATGTGTTGCTAGAATGGCTGAAGGAGCTGATAGCCAGGTCCTCCAGTTACCTCAGTGACAGTGCAGCTAACATGGCTACTTCCCCTAAAGAAGCAGTGCAATACAAAAAACACGTTTGCTCAGGTCCCACCCCAAACGCATTACAGCAGGCCTGGGCCCATTTTGCTTCATGCTCCCAATTCTAACGTGCTGCTAGGGTAGAGAACCACTGTGGTCAACATTAGTAATTCTTCCTAAATCCACATAAGCACCTAATTATTTTATTTTTTATTAGTTGGGCATTTACTGGCTATCGATTATATGCGTAAGAAGGCACACGAAGATGGGGTGCCCTGAGAGAGCAGAAGCTGAACACTGAGTCTACTCCTACGTTGAAAGTCCCCACAGTGTTGACAAGAGCAGCTTTGATTCACTTCTCTGAAGCCTATGTTTGCCTATGGGAGAGGCCACTTGGCCTTTGTGGAATGAACTCAGGCAATGCCACTGGGCTTGCCCTGCCACCACGATTCCTGCAATGTGTCTGCAGGGGTTGGACAACTGCAACCATCGTAGGTGGCTTAGTCTTGACAACCTAACTGGCTGTATTTTCCTGTTATTAGTGAATCTTTACCCATCTTTCCTTGCCCTCTCATTAACCTCTTAATTAACTGGTCATTGTGATAAGCAGGGTTTACTAATCGTGTCCCTGCCCAAGGGAAATCCTCTGTAATACTGAGGGTAAAAGATAATAACGACTAGGTATTAGAGGGAGTAAAACTGTCATTTGTTTTCACAGGTGGATATTTACACAAACCTGTTCTAAACACTTGCATTTCCCAGATCCAGGCAGTGTGCTCAGGACTAAGGCCAGCAGTGTCCACTAAAATGCTCGATTTTCAGGCTTCTCCCCAAACCTACAGAAGCCTCAGCTGATTTGGATGTGCATTAAAGCTTGAGAGACACGGAACTAGGACACAGAAATGACTACTACGTGCAAGGGACTCCTGGATTCTGGTAAAGAATACTCGTGTTTTGTTTTTCAAAGAATACTTTTTTTTTTAAAAAAAAAGGTAAAAACATGATTTTAGAAAAATATATGATAAGTATGTGTCAAAGATTTATCTAATTAATTAATGAGGGGATCAACAAAATGTCAAAACTGGTTCAAAAGAGATAGGAAAAATGGCTAAATTTAGTCAGTGGAGAAAAGAAAAGGCTGGAGTAAGATTGCAAAGTTCAGTACAGAACTGGTTAATATCCTATAGGAACCTATAAACCTTAACCTTTGTCTTTATTTTTAATTTTTATTTTTTGTCTTTATTTTTTTATTGGAGTTTTCTTTGTCACTGGATAAAAATCATTTCAATTTATCAATCTACAAATTAACATCTAAGTTTCTGGATTCTGGCCTCTAATCAATAGAAAATAGTAAGTCAAACAAAGTTACTTTCCCCTTAGGCCTGCATGTTAAATAATACTTGACTATTACTTGAAAGGCTATGGTTATCTTGTTTTGGATAATTTTTCTTAATTCAGAGAGGTGACAAATATAGAAACAATAATTGCAATAACATATTATAGGTAATGCTAAAAATAGTTAATACATATGGAGTGCTGGGCACTGTTCTAAGAGTTTTCATGTATTAGCTCTTTTAGTCACTGTCATATTATGAGGCAGTCCTACAACTGCCCCCATTTATAGAGGAAGAAACTGAGGCAGTCTGGCTCCAGAGCCTGTGCTCTTACCTGCCTCCCATAAACAAAATAGCGAAAGGTACAGTAGGTTACCTGTGTTCTGTATGTGTGTGTGTGTGTGTGTGTGTGTGTGTGTGTGTGTGTGTGTGTATGTGACTGAAATAGAAATATAGGCCGATAATGGACTTAGATGCACTCCCATTTTTCATTTCAAATCTAAAATGTGAATCAGGCAACAAGGTATAATATGAAAATTGTTTGTTATGTGAGCTGCCTAGATACCTGGAGATGGATTGTCTAGGACGCTAGATATATTTTAGCAGTTAGGGTCACTGTTCCTGGTGATCTGCCCTCATGTGTCAGCCCGTGAAGCTATCATTCCTGATCCTAAGGCTGAAGAAGTTATGTTGGCACATCTAATAGAGAGACGTGGGAGGGGAGACCTGTGTGTACATTATAATTCAGTGGAATGGATGTGTCAGTGTTCTTTGTGAAAAACAGAATTTCAATAGAATCTGGCATTATCTACAAGACCGGATGCTTAATTAGAGGGCTGGTTGGCTTGATTTGGTATCTAGAAACTATTTTAGCAAAGGCCAATGACTAGCCTAGAAGAGTTGTTCTTTTCTAATTGAATAAATCCACAATCGAATTCTTTAAAAATATATTAGTAGAGAGTGGATGCCGTGCTGTAGCTGATAACACCCCGGGTATATGTTTGTACCCTGTCGCACTGTTCCGCTTTCTTGTCGCTGGCATGTGTTTGAAACTGGAGTTGTGACTTGATGAGCCAAATTGCCCTCCTTTTGTTTTGTCACCATTAGCTGCACGTGCAGAACTGTTTTCATATGCAATTGCTCCGATGAGAGGGTAATTGCACCCAAAAGTGGTTGGTTGTACCAATGGCAGGAGTAATTAGTAACAAAAGTGCAAATAATTGCAGGCATCGAAAATTGTAGTCTTAAAAATGGGACACCTGGTAGAAGCTTGGCTAAAGATGTGGCCAGCTCTCTTTCCCACCGGAACTGTATGTGCTATTTGAAACCAATATTGTAATCTCTGGACCTGCTTTGACTTTAGACACTTCTAAGGGGCTCTTAGAAATGGTATACTTTACAGGACCGATAGAAAACCAGACTGACCTAAATGTCAGCTCATTTGAAACTAGAAAATGTAGTAGCTTTGAGTCAAAATGATATTTGGGGTGGTGGGAGCACAGACAACTGACCAAATGCTTTTTTATCATAATTTATGAACTTCATATTTCCTCACACTGAACGTGGGGGAAGACAGAATCACAGAAGTAATAATAATTTTTCTTGACTCAGCCTCCACTCATAGAATTACTGGAACTCTAGCTATGCATTCTTCCCATCCCCTCTCTCCACCCAATTATTCCCATATAGTGAAGAATTATGGCAGCCGCGGTGAGGTGTCATCATAATATGTCTCTATGGCTTTGCATGTGTTCTCTGTGATGTCCTTTAGCTTTCTCCATGTGATAGCACTGGCCTACTCCGGGTGGCTTTGGCTGTGCTGCTCTGGATTGCAATGTTGGGTTCCCAGGTTGCCCCTGTGAAATGGGGAATATACATTATTGTCTATTTGTGTTACACTCTGTCACACAGGCCACGAGGTAATGTGTCTTTCTGTTCATAAAGCCTTCCAGAGGTTTTACTGAAACACCTCTTAGTTCTTGTATTTCAACCTCCCCCGACTCTAGTCAGAGACCTGGGACAGAAGGAGTACAGGGACAAGCTAAGGCAGGGGATAGCAGGTAGCCAATTCAGAGCGCAATGTGAGCTCCTACTCTCCGTTGCACTCAGAACCACCCCTCCCCAACTCACATTTGCATGCTCAAGCATACCAGTTCTCCTTTATTTATGAGTCTTCTCCCATAGCTTCTCGGATCTTCATGCGAATGGACCTGCAAACAGCCTTCCCTAATTGGTGCACAGCATTCCAGAAGGAACTGGACATGCCTGAATTTTCCTGGAAACACAGCCTAAGCTGTCCTTGCAATCCCAGTGACAATGGTATCAATCGACAGAGAAACATTGCTCTAAGGAAGACAGGAGGGGGAGGCAATTTTTTATAGCAAAGCATTTTCCAGCAAGGAAATAGCAATCTGCAACTGATTCCAGGCTCATAGGGCCCCATATCACCAATAGAATGAAGAAAATAAACTCTGGTGATATGCATACTGTTTGACATTCCTATTTTAGCAAAGCCTTTCCTTGGGTAATAAGTTTGCTATGTGAGTCAATGCCAGTCCAAGGAGAAGAATGTGGAAAAAATAGAGGAACAAATTGTGCATTTCCCCCCACTAAAAATGTACACTTTTGTTTTGCTTGCAGGGTAGAGGTTGAACTTGTAACACTTTGGGGTGAAAAGTGGGGTGTGAGGGGGTCATCTCATTTGCTGACAAGAAATAATTTGGAGAAAACAGTGGGCTACCCGAAGACAGAATTTTTTTAAAAACCGAAGTGGGATCTCATGGCTGCTGTTCTAGGCATGAGCTCTTAGTTGATTTAATAATAGCCTCCTCTGCCCAGTGCCTGGGAAGAAATGTCATGTTCTATTTACTCCCGCTGTTTGTGGCATCTGGGGTGCTATTCTATCATCCTGCCAATATAATTCTCCCTCCTTTATTGCTATAGGTAGCCCTCATCTAAAAGATTCACTTTGCAGATAAATGAAAAGGCATTAAGTAGTCAAAATGACTAAAGTGAGGTGTTATCAAGTATTTTTGCTACTGGAGAAAGAGGAGATATAAAGAAAAAGAGAATTGTGCAAGAATATTTAAGAGGGCTGCTCAGATGTGGTGGCATCGGATGAAATGTGGTAGAGCCAACTATTTGGTTTGGGTAACCAGAGAAGGTAAGATCATTCTGAGCTCTAGTAAACTTCCTTGAGGAGAAGCAGCTGCCCATGTGTCTCAGGCCTAAAAGAAACCCTGTGACTGTTTGTGGAAGGAATTCTGTGTAAAGGCTGTAGTCAGATTCTGATTTTCTACCTTGATGATCTGGTGTGTGGTTAGGGAAAATGGACGTTTGATAGATGTTTACGTGTTGCAGAGAAGGGCCTCCTTCCCTGTTGGCCATGTTAAAATTAATTTAAGAAAGAAAGAAGGATTTTAATTGCTTGTTTAGACTTTAAATACAAATATTATTGAAAGGCAGTGCATTAGTGAAAAAAATCACATTAAAATGTCAATGGTTAACATGTACTTTTAAATCAGAAAGAGGCCATGGAATAGGGGACTAGCAATGCAGAAGTGTAATCTCTTGAGTGCTCTGAGTAGACTGAACTGATGCAGGCCTGTTGGGTGGTGAAGCGGTAGTTTCTGAACAGCATGAATGAGAGGGAGTTCTGGGTAAGCAGAAGGAGGGAGAGCAGAGCATTTCAGAATGTCATGGGCATCTGGTGATTACATCTGATTGGTATCTTTCTTCTCTGTCAGATCATAGCAAAGTACCACTTTTCCTTTGGGGTACTGTGCTTCTCATACTCCATGTTGTCATGGAAGGATTAAGTTTCCCTGTGACCTTTTCCACCTCCCAGTGGCCCTATATGACCAATCAGAGGTCTCAATTTTTTAGGGCATTGGCTTTCCTTGTGACATGATGTACGGACACTAATAAGGAAAAGATGTTTGTTTTACTCTGGGATTTCTTATAGTAGAGATTGTATGAGCCTGGATCTGGTGGAGGAAGTTTCCTCCAGGAGTGTGAGAGAAGCTGCCTATAGAACAAGGTTACCACACAGAGGAAAGCAGAGCCAGGAGGTGGAGAGAGATACACATACAGCTTTGATGGCATCACCAAAGGTGCTGGATCCAGCCATACTCGAAGGGAAAACACTACTAGGTATAAGAACCTCAACAGAACCCCTTTGCTTGAGAAAGTTTGAGTTGGATTTGTGTCAGGTGAAACCAAATACATAGTGAATTAGAGAAATCAATGGATTTTAATGTGTAGATACAGTTTTTCAAGGACTCTTAAGTTTTTCAAAAGGCCTACAAAGAAAAACACAAAATCTTTTGTGTTCATTTGCATATAACTTTGCTCTAGAATGGAAACGTGCAGATTTTGGCTTTACCTGGACAAGTTATTCAATCATTTTTTTGCTCTTTTGTAATGTAAGAATAATAGTAATGCCTGTCCCAGGTTAGTTAGTATGTGCAGAACTCTTAGAATGGTGTCTGGCACATAGTGCTCAGTACATTTACACTTGCATTCTCATACTCTCCTTGCATCTCCCTTCTCTCTCTTACCCTCGTTCTCCCACCTCAAGTCTCCACCAAAAAGGTGAGAGAACTAGTCTGGCAAAGATAGAATTTGGGGCTGGGAAGTAACTGAACTAGTGATGGCAGCACCCTCTTACTGAATGGTGATAGAAGAGAGTCTGGCAAGAACACACATCTGTTAAAAGCATTAAGTCTGTCACTTGTGGACTAAATACAAATGAACCATTTTATTCAGACTAGCCATTAAGGACTCTTAAGCTGTAAAAATTCAATGCCTGCCTATGTTTCCTGCTTAAAGACAATTTGCAAGGTGTAGAGAATTTATTCAACTGAATTGCTCATGTTAATAACTTAGATCAGTGAGCTAAATGATTCTAACATGATATACAATATTAGGCCTGTGGGGACGTTGCCTGCCCATCAAGGGTACTCACAAATGTGCCTGACCGTCTATGCCTGAAGCCCATGACCAAGGCCAGGATTAGAGGTAGCTGACTCAACCAGCAATGCCACTCCTGATCTTTCTCCACCTGGTGCTCTCTGGACGGACTGGAACACCTTTGAACCTAAAATGAACAACTGTTTGACCTTCCTCTGCGCTCTGTCTCCCGGATGTAAAAATCAAGGTAGGAAGTTATAATAGCCTTGAAAAAGTTTTTTTTTAAAAAGATGTCTCCAGCCCCAAATGATGTTTAACTATCTCCCAACCTGCTTGTCAGTCAACATTTACACAGTTCCCACATTTACAGGGTGGGGAGCTGAGGGCAGTCGGAACAGAGAACAAGACTAAGCTATAGTTTCTTTTTTAGATCTTGATTCATATTCTGAATGAACAGGCCCCAATCTTATCTCCTTCAGGCTGAGGCCTCTTGCACAGTTATAGAGCTGAACCCACGACTTTGCATCAGCTCCTCCCAGCCTATGAGGCCAGAGTCAACAACTCTCTCCTTTCAGATACTCCATTTCTCTTTTCCTCTCACAGGCCCCAGCAGACGCAAACAAGTAAAGCAAAACCTAAATAACTGAGGATGCCAAAGCTTACGCAAACATTTGGCGATCAATGAAATTATAAGCATCTTTGTACTTCCAGCTGACTGCTCTATTATTAATGTGAAATTAAAACCTGTTCTGACTTCGCCTGTTCTGGATATTTCACATAAATGGAATGATACGATATGTGATCTTTTGTGTCTAGCTTCTTTCACTTAGCATAATGCCTTCAAGGTTCATTCATGATGTAGCAAGTATCAGAACTTTGGACTCTTTTATTGCTGAGTAATATTCCATTTTATGATATAAAATCAATCCTCACTATTCACTGATTCTGTACTTGCTAATTCACTTACTTAATAAATTTTTCACCCCAAAATCAATACTCACAGAGCTTTTTATGGTCATTTGTGGGCATGTGCTGACTCAAAAACGGAGTCACCCAATGCATATGTTCTCAATGAGCTCAAACAAGACAATGTTCAGCCTTCTTGTTTCAGCTCTCAGACTATAAACAAGTCTTTCCTTTTTGCAGACTATTTAGTTGCCATCTTTTGCTTTTTTGTGTGTGCTTTTTGTTGGTGATTTTGCTGTTTAAAGTGGCTCCCCAAGAAAAGTGCTGAAGTGTTGTTTAGTGTTCTTAAGCACAAGAGGGCTGTGGTGTACCTTATAGAGAAAATGGGTGTGTTTGTTAAGGCATGAATAGTGCTGCTGGCTGTGATTCAATGTTAGTGGATCAGGTGTCTTTAAATAAATAATGTGTCTTTAAGCATGGCCAAACATAAAACAAAATTATGTATTGACCAGTTCACAAAAATATTGTGACCAGAGGATCACAGGTACCTAACCTTGTATTTCTCCTAGATGTAATGGTTCAGTATTAGCTGCTTCAGTGTCCATGGTGACTTTATCAACTGTGTTACATTTCATTTACCTATTCATCAGTTGGTGGATATTTGGGTTCTTTCCACTTTTTGGCACCATGAGCAATATCACTATGAATATTAGATAGAGGTGTTTGTGTCTCTATATTATTTCTGATTTTCTGTCTACTTATTCCATTGATTACTAAGAGAGAAATGTTGAGCTGCTGGATCAAACCTGACCTGACATACTATTTATCACAAATTTTAGATACATGAACAAATACATTTATTATTATTGTTATTTGAGCAAATTTGAATAGGATTTTCTGGTTTTGTCTTTCAATATAATCTTAACTGATGCATTACGGAAAGGTGGAAGAAGCCCATAAGAGGGGTTATGATGGGCTACAAAAGCCTGACTAATTGATTTCAGAAAACTAGTCTTTTCAAAAATACATCCTCCTGGCTTCTCCAGGGATGGTGATTTGGAATATTACTTGAGAGCTAGGCCCCTGGATGGAGGTTCTGTGGAAGCAGCATCCGTTACCAATAGCTTAACAGTGGTTGAACAATGATGTTCGGAGAATGAATGGTGAGAATGTTGTCACTTTTATTTGGTTTCTTTTTTGGGCTTTCCTAAAAGGGTAGGAGGTAGGTCAGAATTTCTTGTACTCATTTACAAGTTTTGCTGAATTCATCTGCGAGGTTTGAAAAACCTCACAAAATTGGCCCATCCAGATTGTTCTCCCACTTCTGGGAAAGTTAAGACAGCCCCAAATACCACAAGCTGGCTGAGCGTGGGTGGTGCCAGGAGAAGGCGCAGAAGTGTTCCTGGTAGAAGGCCCCACCAGTGTGCTCTTTCCAGAGGGAATGTGCTCCTCTGAGCCTCAGCCCTCCAGCCCACAGGAACCAGAACCATGCCCTGAGGCTGCTCTTCGAATCACTCCTTCCTTGGGATTCGAGAAGCACCCACTCATCCCAGTGAAAAGTTGCCTGCAAAGGAAAGCTGCACCAACAGGCAGTCCCTTTCTGTGGCCTAATGTCAGACAGCAAGGGAAGTGCCCCAGCACTGCCATTCCTCTTCCACTGGCTTGTATTTTTTCTAGTGTTAAAATGCAAATTGTGAGTGATGTGAGCATGCACCCTGAGTTATATCAGTCATCTCTTAGTATGAACCAATTCACCAAACCTTTCCTGAGAGCAAGTGTGGACTTTGAGAAAGAGGAAGAGAGTGTGAGTGCATGGCTCAAACAGCCTGGGGAAAGAGACCAGGAAGGAAGAGCTGCTAGTGAGTGGCCATTGCAAGTTGGCTTCTTGATGGACTCTTCATATGCAGTGTCTAAATTAGTGTTTCCCAGAGAGAGTGAGGAGAAAGCTAATTCTGCAAGAGATGGGTCTCTAAACTTTTTTGCTCCCCTAATTCTTAAGAGATTTTTTAAAAATCATGTACCCTTTTATATATTTTAAGTTAATATCTAAAATTTTTCATCATAAGTCAAAGATTCTTTTTTTAAAAGTAGTAGACAACATAAAACATTTGATAACATTAAATCAAGTGAGGATTGATCTCAATTGACATTAATATTTCATAATATGACTTGATAAAATAAATTTTAATTAGCTTATTGAATAAAAAGCATCAAATCTGAAAAAAAGGTGACTTGAAATTTTCATCCATGTTTTCTTTGCTATATCTCAAAAAATTTGGTAGTCTCAGAAAACATTCCAGTTATAGGCTCCAAAACATACAGAACAAATTTGTACCACTTTAGATATTCAGAGCATCTCATCATGCCCCAAACACTGCACCAATGCAAAGCTCCAGGATTAACAAAAATCTGTATAAGATAGGGGACCTTACAGGTTCCATTATTTAACACTAAAGGAGTAGGCAATCCAAGATACTTGGCTCTCAGTGCAAGGTCCCATGGTGAGATTTGGAGTGAGTGAAAAAGCAGCCTTGTTTTAAAAGGGAAGGCGATCTTAATTGCAGGTAGATCAGCTTTATGAAAGAGTACGTATGAAATTTAGATTTATAAATCGATTCCTTTTCAATTATCTGTATACTTTGGGAAGTCTTCATGTGCTCCTGAGGTACATATAACCAGTATCAAGGCAGCTTTTGTATATTACTCCATTACTAGAGTGTCTGAGGTTAATTTGGGAAATGCATGCCAGATTTCCTTATAGGCTTCTTAAAAGTCCTGACAGGGCCTGCAGTAAAGAAACACTTAAGGTTAATAACCTACAGTTTTCCAAATGTACTTATTTTTGTTCAACATCTGTTAGTGTTACCATAAAACCTTTTGGAATAATGTTATCTGCACTCTACAGACAAAGAAATTAAGGTTAAGGCACTTGCTCTAGGTTAGGGGTCTACAAACTCTTTCTTTAAAGAGTCAGATAGTAAAAGTTGTAATCTTTGAGAGTCTTTGGTCTTTGTGTAACTACTCAACTCTGCTGTTGAGTGTAAAAGCAGCCACAGATAATCCATCATCAATAAATGAGCATGGCTGTGGTTTCCAATAACATTTATTTACCAAATCAGCTAGTGGGCTAGATTTGGCTGGGAGGCTATATACAGTTTGACAACCCCTGCATTATACCATATATAAAGGGATTCTAAGCCAGGTCTGATGACTTCACAATGTTGACACCCTCCCAACATCACTCTGGCAAGATGTCATGAAGGACCTCAAGTGGGAAGGTAGTGACTCTGTATACAAACTGTATCTCCTTGAGCATTTTGCCAAGGGCTGGCCCTTTCAAGCTTAGTTAATTCTGAGGTGAATAGGGGTCTCTCCATCAGCATGTTTGCCTGCCATCACCTCTACTCACTTTAATGAGCAATCAATATGGATATCAAGGCCACACTGACCTCAGTTGCCAGGTACAAAGTGAAGTGCACAAGTAATCTTTTAGGACAAACCAACACCCTGACGGTTCTGGACTCAATTAGGCCCATGGGGATTTCTTTCTCTTGCTGTTTAATATGCTTGTCCATAAGTCAAGAGTTTCTGAATAGTGCTAGTAATTAGATTGGCTATTTCTATTGCAATTCTTCAAAGCTTTCATAATGGTACAAAGTATTCATAAACCTTTGTCTGCTACCAAGGTAAAAGGTATTTACCTGGGAAAGGAATGTCATATATGAAGTCACACTCCCTTGTAGGACTGTCCTTGGGAAGATCTGAAGAAAGTTCATTTTGGGATAGAACCAAATGATTGTCTTTATTGCTGGGACGGAGATTGCTCCCTGGAAGCAGAAGTCATCTGAGGCAGCTGCCAAATGCTGACGAGTGTTCAGCAAGCCCTAATCGGGAGGTCTTCTACAAAGGCCTTCAGTACCTTGTTAACCTCTGCAACAACAGAAAGGACTATTTTCATTTTTCTGAAAACGGCAGAAAGCGGTCACATCATAAAAGCTTAGAGATGTCATCCTAAGGAAGTTAGATTGAATACTGCAGAGAACTAATAAAGCAGGGAGTGACTCACTCAAATACACATTGAGAGAGTCCCTTCAGGTGACAGGATGAATAGGAGCAAGGTGGGAGGTTTGTACAACAGTTCAGGAGAGAGATGATGGGGGCCTGATTTTAGACTGTGATTGTGGGGGATGGAGAAGAGAGGGTGGGTTCAAAACAGGGGCATCAAGGATAATTCATATCACTTTAGAAATTGTAGGTTGAAATAACCGTACTGAACACTAATTGCAAAATTGACTTGAGAGTAAAATGTTAAAAGCAAACAAAACTTCCCTTGGGAAGAATAAGACAAGATTACAGACCATGATTAAGCTAAGCAGTGAGGGCCCAGAGGTAGGGGGGTGGAGATTGTACTTAGGGGGACTTCAATCCCCACTTACTCTTTGATAGGGACAAGGGAGGTTTGCTCAGTATTTTGAAAGGTGCCATGCAAATGAAGCTTTTAGCCTCCTCTTCTATTCCAAACGTATCAGCGCCTTGAGCTCCTCCTGTATGGAAATTTTGGAGGCGCCATCACCACTAAGTATTCTGTAAAATGCCTGATTTTGCAACAAACATGGTAGAGACTTTTCAAAATGAAGATCAGGGACTCTGGCTTCTTGCTTACATATACATTAAACAATCGTGCTTTATAATCATTACCACTACCACAAACAGTAATATCTAGATGAATCACCTACTGAAACGAAAAACAAAAAAGCATCTTTTACAACATAGAGTGTCAAGTACAAAGGAATAACATCACAGAGAAATGCTCATAGCTTAGTTGGGACAGACTGTTTCCAAAATAGCAGCCAAGGCGACCATCTTAAATATGAAAATACCCATGCAAAAGCAAATGTCTCTTCTGCCCTCTCAAAGTCTGCAAGGACTCAGGGACTGTCACAGAGCAGGGCCACCATAACCAAGGGGCCGAGGACTTTGGTCATTGTGACAACTTCACCAGTTGTTTCCAAGGCATCAGGCCTTGGCAAAGAGAAGCAAAGATGACTCACTGCTTTCTTTGCACCTTCTCTCCTTTCCTCTGGCCAGTTCATTAGTTGCCAAAGAGCTGCAGCCTTGCCTCCCTGCTGCAGCCACCCGACACCGCTTTGGGCATCGTGCCTGCATGACTGGGACTGGGTGGCAAAATCAGATCTGAGTCAGCCTTATCATGAGTTCTGCAGAAGTGGCTCGTTCTTGGGTTTTAGATGTTCCTCCACAACTGGATTCTTTCTCCTGCCGCCATCCTACCTGTCCCCTGACCCTCCCTCTCTAGTTATAACTTCTTATCTATCCACAGACTAGACTCTACGAGGGTGCTCTAGATGCACAGGGCACAGGTTTTTACCCTCAGGGACTAGACAGAACTAGACAGATCAGCTGGAGAGAGTGGCATGTGCACATGTAACAGCACTGCCTGAAGGGCATACAATTCTGTTTCCTTGTCTCACAGAGAGACCCTCTCCATGTGTCTGTGTAGACAGACATGCCGAATCAGAGATTCAATGTGAGAAAGGAAACTATTTTGGGGAGGGATTCATAGAGAGCATTCTATCACATTTATGTGAAGTGTAGACAGATGTGGATAATGTACATCTGGCTGGTGTATGGGGAGTAGGAAGCTCTCATACACTGGGACCTTTCAGTAGGGTCGACCAGACAACATTTTTATGTCATGTAAATGTTAGCAGTGGTTTTTAAAATTTTTTTCTTTACTTCCTCCCTTCCCTTCCCTTCCCTTCTCTTCCCTTCCCTTCCCTTCCCTTCCCTTCCCTTCCCTTCCCTTCCTTCCTTCCTTTTTCTTTCTTTCTTTCTTTCTTTCTTTCTTTCTTTCTTTCTTTCTTTCTTTCTTTCTTTCTTTCTTTCTTTCTTTCTTTCTTTCTTTTTTCTCTATTTCAATTTTTAAATGGACGGGGGAGATAGCTAGACCCTGGAATCATAGAAGGGATCTTCAGGAAACTAGGTAAACATAGGTGAGGGATAGAACAAATGTCTCATTTCAGTATAACATAAACAGTATGTTCCCAACAAATCCTGTTTACTTTTAGTTTTTTGTTCCCCCATCAACCCAACCCCAAAAGGTGACATGGGAGTGAAACCAACAGAAAGGATGAACAGAACTCCCAAGGGAGCTTTTAGCACTTTTTTTTTCCATCCACATACTGATCACTCCAAGTTAAAGAAACTACATTTAAGTTTTCTGTTAGGAGGAAAAGTGATTCCAAAGAGCTGATCTTGCTTCTATTGTTGGAGGCTGCTGAGTTCTGTACAGACAGAATAAGACCTGCTCACTGGGATGTTCTGAGGTGTGTCTGGCAGATGTTCCTATAGCTCTGATGATGGCCACTACTGTAACACCTGCCTGATGGCTCAATGGTAGACTCCACAGCCATTGCCCTTGTAGGATGGAAGAATGTCAGGATTGTGTCTGAGATGTCAGGCGTGTGTCTTCCTAGAGGTGGGAAAAACTTGTGGGCATACTCCTTGCATATGGACAACCTGAATGCAAATAGTAAAACTTTTTTCCTTTGGAAAGTGTGATGGTTAATTTTTATGTGTCACCTTGACAGGACCACAAGGTGCCCAGACATTTGGTCAAATGTTATTCTAGGTGTGTCAGTGAGAGTGTTTCTGGATGACATTAACATTTAAATCAGTAGACTAAAGCAGATTGTCCTATCCAATGTGGTGGGCTCTGTCTAATCAGTTAAAAGCCTGAATAGAGCAAAAAGGCTGACTCTCCCCCGAGTAAGAGGAAACTCCTCCTGCCTAATTACCTTAGCACTGGGACATCAGTCTTTTTCTGCCTTTGAAATTGAACTGAAACATCAGCTCTTCCTGGGTCTTGATTCTACTCACCTTCAGACCAGAACTTATACCATTGGCTCTCCTAGGTCTCCAGTTAGCAGATTTGGGGACTTGTCAGCTTTCATAACTGTATGAGCCAATTCTTTATAATAAAGCACACTTCCTCTCTCTTGTGCACACATGCTCTCTCTCTCTCTCTCTCACTATATATCTATATCTATATATCTATATCTATCTATATCTATATCTATATCTATATATATCTATATCTATATCTATATCTATATCTATATCTATATCTATATCTATCTATCTATATATATATATGTATGTATATGGGTTCTCTGGAACGTTCTAATACAGAAAGTCTCTCATTTTTGTCATCTTTCCTCTGTCACTGTTTGTCTTAACCCAGACTCTTCTCATCTCAGATACAAATAAGCAGTCAAATTGATCTTTTTGCTTTTAGCCTTCAGGTGAGTCTTTCTTAAATTTCCTTTTCCTCCAATCAAAAAACCCAATGGCCCTGTCACCTCCTAGTAAACTGATGACCGCTCAGTCTGATATTTAAGACCCTCTAATCTGGCCCACTTTATTGTATTTCTCATCATTCCCCTCTTCACTTATCCACTAAGGGTCTCATTGCTATTTTCCAAAGACAGCATATCCTCAACTTGCAGTTTTTATCCATGCCATTCTTCCTGCCTGGCATGCCTTTTCCCTAAGCCCGTTTTAATCATAACTTCATTTTGCCATGAGGCTGTTATAGCCATTGTAACCCATTGGTTTGGGAAACAAATGCCTGAGTTTCTGAGCTCAAAATGATCACAATAAGTGAAGCAAGAAGGAGAAGCAGATTTGATGGGGAAGTGATTTGGTAAATGTTGGAGATATCAAAGTTGGGGCAATAGTATTTTTTTCATGTTTTTTTTTCTCTCAAAATCACATTGGATTTCAGTGAAAGATGTGTCATTCAGTGGAAATGTTTTTTCTTTCTCTTTCTTTCTTTCTTTCTTTCTTTCTTTCTTTCTTTCTTTCTTTCTTTCTTTCTTTCTTTCTTTCTTTTTTCACAGCAGAAAAGAATAGCTTTATTAGAAGCAATAGTACACTTCCAGACGTGGAAGCAGACCCGAGAAAGAGAAGAATGGCTCAAGGGCTGAAGGGTTCAAGGACTGGAAAATGTTTCTTAGACTTTTTGATGGGCATCTGACAATCTTCTTCAACTATAATTTTAAAAGTAAAAATAGTGTAATTGTTTTTTTTTTTGTAGTTAGAAAAGAATAAAGAATAAAAAGATAAAGCTAAAAAAAGAGACTAGAAACAAAGAAGCATGAAGAAGTAACAATTACTTAATTACCTGTATTTCCAACATTACAAAATTACTGCTGATATTTTAATGTATATCCATGCTGGCTTTAAAAAAGGCATTTAAAATTTTTAAAAAAGGAATTATGTAATGTCTACTCATTTATACCTTTTTGTATATTATATTCAATAATATATTGTGAATGCCTCCCACATTAATAAATATAGATCTAAAAAATAATTTTTAATGATCATTTAAGGGCAGACTAAAATGTATTTAATCATTTTTGTATTTACTAATATTTAGCTTCTTTCAATTTGTCAGTTTTATAAAAAACCTCATGTACCTCTAATTATTGTTGAAAGAAATTTATCATTGTGTGACACTGTAATTAGTATAGTTGAGTTTGGAAAATTGTATTAATTTTTAGAGAGAAAATTTGCAAGTATTCATTGTAAAAACAGAAGTAAATAGAGAGATAAACAAAAAGAAAATAAAATAACTCACAATTTCATCCCCTAGAAAAAAACTATAGCACTCGATCCCAGAGCTGATAGAACACTTATTAAAGTATTCTGAAAATTTTCTTCTATTTTCCTGTTTGCCCAAATGATCAAAATTTTATCTGGATACTCATGTTGTAAAACCCATTGATGTTCTCACATTTTACACATTACTATTTTTCTTTCAGAGTTTATATATTAGATATTTCAACAAAATCAAGATTAATACTGACATGACACATTACAAACATCAAAAATGAAAATCATACTTCTATTGCTCTACCTTATCCTCTATATATTTTAATTTTTTTTTTTTTTTTTAGCTTCAGGCTCCTGACTTGGAAAATGATGTAATGCCACAAAGCTGTGTCACCGTCCTGCCGACATACAGAGTTCATCCTACGGGGATCATGTGTTAGGACTTCCTACACACACATCATCAGCTTTTTGAGGAAACAGTACTTCTCTCTGGGTTATTATGTTCTTCTTCATTGCTCCACCATTACCTAATACTGTGCTGAGTGTGCACCCCGCCCTTTTCACTCTTTAGATTTCACTCTGTACAACACAGTGTCTAGCTTACGGTAATTTGAGTCAAATTACCCATTGGGATAACAATAGTAGGACAATAAGAGAAACAGAGACACATGACTTTCATGGGCCCTAGGCACTTTTGCATTCATGGGCCTTTCCTCCACTTAAAGAAAAAAGATTTAAAATCATATTTTATAGTTGCATTGGGGTAAAGACGGATATCATCCAGACCATATTTATTATTATTTTATTTTCTTCTGATTTTAGAATAAACACAACATTTTCATATGCACTGTATCTAATGGTTAAGGGGCTCATCGGTGTTTTGAAAGCTAAAGACAAAGAAATGCAATTCTAGAGGGAAATTCTTTTTCTGAGATTGGTCAGGGTTTTTCACTTTTGCACTATAAAAGCTTTCTATAGTTCGAGCTATCTGCTTATGTGTATTATTATCATGTGATGATGACATCAGCCCTCTGTGTTAATTAGTACTATTATTTCTCATTTTACATAAAAAGTAACCAAGGAATACTGGCATAAAATTAAAGCTGAAGTCATACAATTAGTAAATTAGTAGGACTGGAGTTTCATTCATTGCACCCCCTGAGCAGGAATCTGCATTTATCCTGAAGGTTATGAGGATACAGTAATGAGTTGTTAGCATGGATATGAGAACGATTGCAAAGCTGGGGTAGTAACTGAGGCAATAAAATATGAGGTGGCGGAGATGGAGAGAAGTGGGCAGGTTGGATGATGGTGAGGAAGTAGAATGTGCAGGGCTTGGTGTCCCGGTGGATGTCGGGGTGAAGGAGAGTTCAAGGTTCCTGCTCTGGCATCTGGAGCACACCAAGAGCTCTCTTCCCTCCATTTGTTTGCATGAGTTGATTGCTGCTTCTGATTGGACCCTTCCTCCTTTTTTTCACCCAAATCACTCCGCTTGCCATTCCACACTCCGTTCAGGCATCACCTCTCCTCGGAAATCTTCCATAACTTCAGGATCCAGCAGGAAGAAGATGACTAGTTATAGAGATGTAAACAGGGTTTAAGGAAACCAAAGAGGGATGGCGTAGTACCCCACAACTAGGGGAGAGAAGGTGCTAGACCCCAGAGGAGAGCTGTATGGCGAGGGCCACTGGACAGGAGCTGCATCCTTGGGGACAGGGAGATAACAGCCACTCTGTAATGATTCTAAGAGGAGAAATCCCAGAGAATTAACACCCCAGACTAGCCCTCCTCCTTCCTGCTCATCTTTTGCTCTGGCTCCCCGTTAGTCAAGTCTAACTAGAAGCAGCAGGCACTGAGGGTACTGATGCAGTCCCTGCAAGCCAGCCCCTAGGGCACAGAGTAGGGTGGAGAAGAAGATGGAAGTCACCTGCAACACTTCCTGACCACCTTCCAGTTCCAGTCTTGGTCAGTAGCCTCTCATATTAGGTTCCACATACCCTGTGATTCTCACCCTAACAATGTCACTCTGTCCCCTACATTCCCTCCCCCCGCCCTCCCCCCCCACGCATACACTAGACTGAGTTCCTCAGGTGGCTATCATATTCCTCTTTGTAGCCTCCATGCCTGGCACAGAGCCTGGCACATAGTAAGGGCTCCATAAATGTTGAATAAAGATTCCCCTTATCAAATGCAAATTGTATATAGAAAGTAAATTCTTAATCTGTAATGAGCTGGTGGCATAGGGGGGTTTATGGCAAAAAAAGAACAAGTTTCAGCATTATAAATTTGAAGTAATGTCCCCAGAGGATATTATGGTTTGATTCTTTTTTGGTGTCATCAATCAACAAGCATGCAACAGCTTCCCTAAGGGGAGGCAGAATTCCTATCAGAAAACGCACTTGTCGGCAATGCGTTTTTCCTCCTTTTGTAACAGACTGCAGTGACAACATCATTTCATGCAAACGATATAGGATGGATCAAACAGAAAGGTGTGCTGGGAAATTAAATTTACCGGATAAATGCAGCAGCACAGAGCTCACAACTGTTTGCAACTCTGTTGTGTTTATGGAACAGCACAGTGCAGCCATCAAGCATAAACAGTTCAACTGAGTGGTGCACCCCGACAGTTTGCCCTGTCTGCCCTGCTTCTCTATTCAAAGCCATACCAGGTCCCCTCCTCTTTCAAGCTGTCCTAATTGAGGAAATGGGGAAAATTGCTTAAGTAGCAGTTTTCATCAGAACATATTCCTCTCTAGCTTAATATTTTAACCCTTTTGGCAAGCGTCTCCCACCCTTGGTAATGAAGCATGTCCCCTTGTCAGTTATGCATCTACTGCTCCTTTCACAGTCTGTGGTTAAAGGCAAGTCTTCTGTCTTTAATTTCTTGTAAATGCTCACCACTTCCCATACTTAGTAGGCACTCGAGGGGGATTTCTGTTTAATAATCCACTTAGATATTCCTACTCTTAAATGTCACCATAGCAACTCCACACCTTGCTAGAAGTTAATGGCAGCAGTGTGTAATGACTTAGCATCTTCCCCATTCAGCCACATCTTGTAGGTGGATTTTGTTCCTACCCCCACAAAACCTGGAGAGCTTTGCACTCCATGAAATAGTAGAAGTGTCTGCTTGCTACCTGATTCTTCTCTGCCTCCAAACAATGCAAAACAAACTCTTGTTTCCATGCTGCACATAAATAGAGGTTGTTCTTCAACTTAAGAAATGTCCTTGGCACGGAATGTACAAACCTACCAGTGGTAGAAATTCTCTCTCCATCTCACCAGGACCAAGGCTGAGATCTAGGTAACCCTATTCAGGAAGCCCACCGTGGAGTGAATCTCTATCTGTCCTCATTGTCTTGTGTTAAGAGGGAGTGAATGTTCCGCTAACAGTTCCTAGAACCTAAAGCCAAACCTGCAGGAATTCATAGAGTCATCCTATTTCTCCACTTCTGAGATCCTACTGCCAGGCAAGCCTGCATAACTCTAGGTATATGGTGCTCCCCAGGTTGTACAATGTTTAAGCACTGTCTTGAACATAGCGAGTCCAGCGGTTGTGCTGAATGCCTGAGCTCTTTCCAATGTGTGCTTGGATCTTATCCAGCCTGCTCTGTGTCCCAGAAAGCAGATCTGTGTGAATTGCCCCAACTCTTTGGCGCTCCAGCTTCCTGTTGGATGATGGGAAGCACAGACAGGATGCGGAAAGGTAGGGAAGGAGGCGATGACGGTGAACCTGCCTCTCAGCCAGGTTGCTGCGGGTTTGCAGCTGGAGGCAACAGCTCCTGCCAGGCAGCCCTCTCCACTCAGTTACCTTCTCAGAGTCCTGGCAAGCACTCTGATTACCTTGGTCTTACCAGCTCCGGGATATTGTGTTATCTTTTGTTGCATTCATCTTTCTAAATGGTTCCTTTATGTACTTCTTTTTATTGGACTCAGTCTGTGTGTGCCATCATTGCTTTCTTGCTATAATCCTGACCATTTGTGTGGAGGAGAGACAGACGACAAACATAAGCACAAATATGATTTGTAAAATTTTACATACTCATGAGGGCCAAAAAAAATAGTAAAATAAGGTAATTGAATACAGAGCATCTAAGGGAGAAGGGCTGCTTACCTAGAGGGGTCTGGAAAGAACATTCTGAAGAGGTGATACCTGGCCTAACACCATAATCATGAGAATGAGGCAGCTGCGCAGATATATGGGGGAAAGAACGTTGCAGGTGGGGGACGACAAATGCAACGGGCCCCAAACGGGAACGAGTTTGAACAGGATGGAATGGAGTGGACAAGAGGGGACTAGAGGTTGAAGTTTATGTGGGGCATAAAGGAGTGTAGGTTTCGTCCTAAGGACACTGAGAAGCCATTATAGAATTTGCAGCAGGGGATTTGTAATGGTCACTGTTCTAACAGATCTGAAAGCATTTCACTGAAGAGGATGTGGTGAAAGGACCATACACATAAGAGTGGGCAGGGTCAGGGAACCAACCTATTGCTGACTGGGGGCCAGGAAAGCCATCAGGTGCTTGTTTGGGTTAAATGAAGCCCTCACTGCTAGCACCTACTCATACTGAGGAGTGTCCTTTAGCTGGCCTGCCCACGCTGGCAAAGCAATGAGGCTTCCAAACCTTTGGTCCTAAATATAGAGAGCACAGAGTTCTTATTACAACAAAATTCTAGGGAAAGAAAACACTTTGAGGTTACTCAGGATAGGTAAATATATATAGTCTTTTTTTTCTCTCTTCTAGTTTCTGTCTAGTAGTAAGCAACATCTGAAAAAAACAACAGTGTTGCTCTTTTAAGAAACCTCAGCTGTCCCCACTGACATTAATCTTATCCAGTGGTTTCCAAGTGTTTTTAATAACTCTTTTTATAAACAAAATATGCCAGAAAATCTTAATGTATAACACAAGCAGCATCCCAGCACCATTTCCTAGACACCTCCACAGACCTGCTTCCAGCCAGTCTAGTGAGATCACCCTGAGTGTGTGTGTGTAAGTGAGGTCTATTGAAGTATAATTTGCATACAATAAAATTCATCCTTTTTCAGTATACAGTTAGATGAGAGTTGACACAGTCATATAATAACACCACAATTAAGACACAAAACAGCTCTATCACCCTAAATTTCTTCATGCCCCTTCGTAGCCAATCCCCCCACCTCATTCCCTATAACCACCAATCTATCTGTTTCTGCAGTTTTACTTTTCCAGAAAGTCATATAAATGAGTCATGTGTATGTAACCTTTTGTGCCTGGCTTCTTCCACTTCGTATAATGCTTTTGAGTCATTCATGGTTTTGCATGTAGCAGTAATTGTTTCCTTTCTACTTCTGCGTAGAAGTCTATTGTTCTTGTGTGGTTTTCAAAGTTGTCCTTCAGCTTCCAGTTCTTTTCTGCATAGAATATAAAAACCCTCCATTCATATTATTTTTTTTTCTTTCTTAAAATACTAAGACTGAAGCTCTGGTTACACCATTGGAGGAGCACATGTGGAGTGAAGGTGTTCAACCCCAGAAGTGTCATCACCATGCCACAGTGCTACATCAGAGCTGGCTTCCCTCGCTTCCAAAGTTCCTCTGTCTCTTCCCAAGGACTAGAATTCCTTGGAATGTTCTAACTGAAGCAAGAGAGTACTGTGTTCTTTTTCATTTTCTTTTTAAATTATAATTAACAAACAAATTCTTAAGCTGGGGAAAGAATACAAGGGAATGCATTTGTTCAGAAATAAACCTTGTCTGGTAATGGTCTTTTAAGGACAAAGATATGTGGCCCAAACACAAATTCCATACAAAAACTTCAACCAAAAACTTTAGCTTTGGACACCGTTCATTTGACCAGACAGTTACAAGAATCTTTTGGATTCTCAATTCTGTCACCTGACAAATAGCTTTTGTTCCCTTCTCAACGGCCACACCACTCAATGACCATTTTGTTAAGTTGGAAAACTTAGTTTAAAAATGAGGTAGAGGAGGAGGTAGAGTAGGAAGGTACACAGAGCCAAATCACAGAGACCTAGGTGCTCTGCTCTGGAGTTTGGACATCACCCAATAGCCATAAGAATAAGCAAAGGGCTCCAGGCAGAGGAGGATCTGTGTGCACGCTGCCATAATTCAGGTGAGAGATGATGCATCAGCAGGGTGATAGAGAGAAGAGAATCCATCTCAGAGACACATGGGATGCAGAACTTATAGAGTCTGGAAGAAGAGTGAGAGAAAGGAAGGTGCAAACAACTTCATTTAGCTACTCGATTAACACAGTGATGGAGGTGTCATTATGTCCATTTCACAGATGGCAACACTGAGCTTAATGAGGTGAAATAATTTACGTGTGTTTTACACAGCCAATAAAATAGAAACCATAGCACACTATTGAGGTACTGTACCCAGGGATAATCAAAAACTTTACTTTGGGAAGAGTATCCCTGAGTCTTTGGAGAGCAGTGTTTGGGTAATATACTATCAGTGATGTAAGAGGCATGAGCAGATTTTAAAAGGGCTTGCCCTGGTCTCTTCTCCTCATTCATTCTCTGTCACTTTGTCCTTCCTCCTGCATCTGCAGAAGAGAGATTTGTATAATAACATGGTAACATTTAAGGGTATTTCAGCAATGCTTGCTGCCAGCTGCTGTTTCTGACACATATTTCCCCAATTATTATTTTACTCCTTTTGGGTAAGTGGCCTCTTCCCCACTTCCCATCTTCTTTGGAGATAAAAGAAGGCAGTGAGGGATTTACTCCTTTTCCCATAATATTGTGGCTATAATTTAAAGTTACCATAACTCTTGTATAGAACTATGACCATAACAGCATGGTAAAAGCCATAGTTCAAACTCCAAAGGAAGAGATGTAGAGTCCTGTTTCTTCCAGCTGTACATTGTCTCAGAATTGACAGACAGCTGCTGGCATAACCAGACAAGGAAAACTAAGATTTGCAAAGTTACCTATGATGAATTTTTTTCTCCCTTTTTCCATATCTTCACTAGAGTCAAAAGAGTTTTCTGTATTGGAAGGTGATCAGGACTAGATAAAAGAGCCTATCTGGGCTCAATTATGACTTTCCAAACCTGGAGGATGTCCTAAAAGATTTTCAGAGTTGGCTTAAATTTGCAGATAATAGAGCCAAGGAGGAGATAACAGGTCCCAGATAAGAGGGTCAAGCTGGGTTGGGTTTAGACATACTAATTCTGTGCAGATATCAGTCTTGAGTCTGCCAGGGGTGATGGTGTCTATTTTTCTGTTGTTCCTAGGGTGATGTTCCAGACCAGTAATTTCTCTCACCTTGTTTTGGTCCATCTTCCCAGCTGTGAGCAAATTATAGTGAAAATTCACTGCTCTAATCATTCTCTAGTGAGTTTATGTAGGAGTTCATGAATCCCCTAAAATCTGTTCCTCACAAGTCCTACCATAGGTAGCTTTGTCCAGTATGTACATGTATAGATAGGTATCAACATTCTGGACACTTTATTCTCACTATACCATCTTCTTTAATCTTCACCATAATGCTGCAAGTTAGATATTACTAATCCCACTTTATAGTTGATGAAATTAAGTCACTGAGCAGGTCAGTGGGTAAAGAGAAGAAACATTCTAACTCAGGCCAGTGGAACTCATTGAGCTAGTGCCCTTGCCTCTCTTGGTTCACAGTTCTTTCCAGAGGTAAGATGTATATGAACTGTTAGAAAAAAGGAGGACAGAACTTTCATAAAAGCTGTAAATGTGTAAACCTTTAAATCCAATATTATCTAAACACTTCTAAAATATTATTTACTTTTAAAAGTTGATAATTTTCTATTCTTGTGCTTACACCTTTGGACTTGTGAGTTCAGGCTCTGTCACTTCTAACTAGTGTGACTTTGGGCAATGAAGTTGATAACTTCTTTGTGCCTAGGTTTTCTCATCTTGGAGTGAATATTCTAAGTAGTATTCACCATATAGGATTGTTTTCATTTTAAAGAGGATAAATTGATATAAAGTGCTCAACACAGGCACAGCACATAGGTGGTAGACTGTTATATTGGTGACCGCAAATGAATCATGCATCCCAGTCCTTGTGTAGCATTCTCTTACATTGACTCTGGACTTGGCTGAGTAACTTGCTTTGGCTGATGGTATACTAGCAAGAGGTATGAAGCAGAGTCTTAATAAGTGCTTGCACATAGGGGTTTATCCTCCTGGGACACTTTTTTTGGAACCCTGAGCCATGATATAAAGAAGTTAGGCTATCTCATTGGGGTGACCCCTGCTGAAGAGAGAGAGAAATGCCTGTTTCCTCACTGTTCCAGCTGAGGCACCAGACAGTCATCTTGGACAATTCAGCCCCAGCGGATGCCATGTGAGGCAGAAAGCCACTCAGCTGAACCAAATCAACCCATAAAATCCTAAGAAATAATGAAATATTGTTTTAATCCACTATATTTTGTCGTAATTTTTTACACAGGAATAGATAGCCAAGATAAAATGCACTCAGTAAATGTCATCATTTTTTTAAGTTATCATCATTATTCTTTGATCTTATTTTTTTCACAATAATTAACATTAAGACATAAAAAGCTGTGTTCCTCATTAACTCATTCCATAGACAAAAATGAGCTGTGTTCCTACTATGGGCAGAGCAACAGGAACTTGTTTCCCATTTTTAAGAAATGGTAATTTTCTTTCCAGATATTCTTTCATAGGAATTTTAAACTCTTAAACTTGTAAAAATTAAAAAAAATAAATTTCTCATCTTGTTAGAATTCTTATTTATTGAGCAACTACAATGTTTATCCATTTATAAAAACATTTTAAGAATGCATAAAGGAATTAGTGAAGAGCTAAACTTTATTTTTTATATACTCACTGACTCTTCTTGATAGGAAGTTGAAAAGTATTCAACACTGCATCAAAACCATAGGCTCTCAAGAATAAAAGGGCCTTTGAAGGGTCAGCCAGTCTGCTCTACTCTAGGTAGGCTTTCATCTCGGCTCCTAGGAGAGCTGCCAGAGGCTCCCATTTTTAAAGCTCTGCAAACAATGTTCCCTGGGTAGCAATCACAGAGCCCTTCTGCAGCACTGGTGTTTCCAGAGGAAACCACAAGCAGTGTTAACTTTGAGTCTCTCTCAAGCTCCTACATTATGGGCTTCGGTAATTTAGGGTCATGTCTGTAGCTGTGAAGTACCATTTCGTTGAAAATCATTCACTTTGTGCTGGTCTTACACACAGCTTCTATTGGGCACACAAACAAGATGAGTTAAAACAAAATTGTGCTGTAAGAGGAAGCTCACTTTTCCGTCCTGCTATTTTCTTTTTGCCAGGACCTACTGGCCTTCATCTCCTCAAAGACCAGTCTGACTTCAGTTGTTCACAGGACAAATGAGTTTTAGCTTTGCATTATTTCTCCCTCTAAGTCTGCATCATAAGCTATATATATGTATATGTAAACACATAAATCATCCAACTATAGAATTAAAGGCCTAGTGCCCTGTTAATCTAATTTTGAAATCAGAGAGACAGGAAATAGAGCCAATTCTAACTCTCCACATTTTTTTTCATCCTAGTCATTTTAAGATATTAATAGTGTTGGGAGTGGGGGTCAGAAAGGGACCTAGAAAAGCATTGGGTCTGCAGACAAACATTCACAAAAAACCTCAAATTCAGACTTTTGACATTGTTTCCAAATGAGGTTGTAAATAAAGTCATAGACACAGAGGCTTCTTATTCGAGTCTAAACTTATGTCCCATGATTGTACCATATTACCTCTTGGGTGCTAGGAATTAATTAAAAAAAAAAATTGTGACTAGCACAGCTAATCAGCATTGTGCTTTTTAAATTAAAATTACAATTTGGTAATGTATACATTTAAACATACCACAAATTTAATGATCCTGTTTTGACTATTCCTTAAAATAATAATAGCTAAGCATTCATGAATCTTTATCATATGCTAGGCCCTTTGCAGGAAACTTCACAACAACCTGGTGAAATAGGAACTACAGTCTTATTTTATAACTGTGGAAACTGGGGCACAGGCACGATAAGAATTATGCCCAGAGTCCACAGTGATTAAACACAGACTTGGGATTTGAGGCCAAGCCGTCTGGCTCCAGAGCTAATGTGTTCAACCCCCAAATCTGCTGTCTCAGTTTCAAAGGCGTCTGCATGTGGAGAGAGCTTCTGGTATTGCCTAGGGAAGGAAAAAGAAGCTGGAGAGGACAGGCATGCAAATGATGCCAGAGTGATGGGCCAGGGGTCACCTATGTGGCTGGCTGCTGAAACGCTAGCTGCAGCACCTGCTGGACAGAGGTGTTGCCTAACCAAGCTTTTTTAATAATAAAATAAATGTCTAATTAACTGCTGCAACCCATAATAGCATATCACCTAGTCAGCCACAAGTCAACTCACATGTTAATAATTTTTAAGCAGAATATGGGCGATTTCCATATGATTTAATGTGTTTGCAATGATCTTAAACTGGCACTGCTGCAAAGGGTCTTACCCACTCTGAGGAAGCTAGCAGTGGGGACAGGGCAACATGTTTTGGAAGATTTACATACACGAGAGGTCATAGGTGGGCACCATGGATTCTTAAGAGAGTCACAGTGAGATAAAGGGGGTCATATCGAATGTGCCCACACGATCCCCAAGTGAGGCCCTCCCTCTGGCCCTATAGATCTTAAGCAAAATTCCAATAATTTCTATCTTGGTGCAATCGAATTTCTTGAGGGAAATAAGTGGGGGACTGAGGACAGAAGTTGCCTCTCTCTCAGCATCTCTAAAACTAAACCTGCCTCCACCATTTCCATCTGTATGTCTAACACTTCAGTGCAGTTCCAGCAGCCATTATCTGTCCCCTGGACAACTGCAAAAATCTGCCCTATCCAATCTTCTCTGCACAAAATAGAAACAGTGGTCTTTAGAAGTCTTTCAGACCCCTACGAAGAATAAACTCCCATCTCTTTCTTTTGATTTTGACAATCAAAGTCAAAAGAAAAGCCTTTTGTGATCTGGCCCCTGACAGCTGGTTGTCCCTCATCATCATCCCTTCTCTCCAGCATGCAGCTAACCCCAGCCACACGAACCTTCCCTGCATTGTCTTCACCTTGTCGAGCTCAAAGCCTTGGCCCTGGTGGTTCCCTTTGCCCAGAACCCCTCCCTTAGATCTGCAGGTCACCAAACTGGCTATTCAGGTCCCAGGTGGTCATCACCTTTCGGGGAGGACTTCCTTGACCTTTAGGGGAAATTCACTGCCACCCCTCCTCTGTGTCACAGGACCTCACACTATGGTGTTTCATTCTCTTCATCAAACTTTTCACTATCTGCAACTATTTTTTCATGCACAGTATTCTTTTACTTTTGTTTGCTTGTTTGCCTACCTCTCACTTACTAGGATGTTAAGTTCTACCAGGACAGGGATTTGCCTGTAGTTTTTGCCATTGTGTTGCTATAATCTGTAATAATGCTTGCATGTAGTAGGTGGTCGATAAATACTTGAAAGCATGAATGAAAAAAATAAATAAATGTGCCTAAACTGACATGGCCCATAGGAGTGTGGATATTGTGGGGATTCTTTGAAGTCCTTGGGTTGGGGGTAAACTAATTTTAGCTAAATCTCCAAGGGGTCTTCAAGTAACATCTGGTATATGTATGTATTTAATTATATCTTACCTCACTGCGAAAGAATTAGCAGTCATTTTCAAAGCAACATATAGTACAATAAAATTTTGAAAAAGGAAATAATGGATATGAAAAGGAAATAAGCACCAAAAAGACAAACTAAAATGAGGACAAGATTAGTAATTAAAATACATATCACAGAATTCTTCCTACCTTGCCAGAAATGGATTGCAGATTTAACTTTGAACTTCTTAATAGCCAATGACAGCTCATCTACACTGAAATCCTTAAAAAAAAAAGAAAGAGAAAAAGTGTACAAGTTTACTTAATAATTTTTTACCTGTTAGCCATGAATCACAACAACTATTAAATGTGTTTTCAATTAATTTCACTAATCTGCACTCAAAGGGCTTACACATTCTAATAGACTCATATGCCTTTCTCATGTGCTGCCTAATAACCTGGCAGGATTCTGACTAATCAAAACATTTATGAGGCTCATGGCCTGCAGGAAGGTTAATTGATAAGACCCCTGGGTGATGTGGGTCTGACATGGCTTACTTCCAATCAGTAGGAAATTCTTAGTTGAGTTTAATTTATAGGTTTCTTAATAATATTGAGGTTGTTCATTTTCTTCGTATCACCTTCTAAGCTCACTTTTCCAAAATAAAGCCCTTTAATTAATTAGTCTAATTTTTTTTCTAAAATTTACAGTTTTTTTTTAGTTTTTTAAAAATTTTAATTGTCTTTGTTTCTCTCTTTGGAAACTATGTTCTCTCTTTCTTTCTCTACCTCTCCTTCTCTTTCTCTCTCTTTGCCCCACCCCCACAGTTTTGAAAGACAGTATAGCAAAATGTTGAAAGTCACTGGAAATTCTATGGGCCAAGTTGCTTAATATTTTTGTGCTTCAGTTATCTGTTTGCAAAATTGAAGAGGATAATTACACCTACCTCCCAGGGTGGTTTTGAGGATTAAATGCATTCGTATATGTCAAATGCTTAGAACAGAGCCTTGCAATGGAAAGCACTATGTGAACTTTAACTGTCATTAGGATTACATGCCATTCCCTCTAAAATGATTCCTCAGCAAAAAGTATGTTTATTCCTGTTGTCTTATATCTCCATTTCTCTGGACATTACTAGAATTCCTTCCCCTCTTCTTTGCTTAGAGAACTATTCATCCTTTGAAACTAATCCTAGATGTTTCCTTTGATCCATTTGAATTGACACTCCCAACTCTTCCTCTGATCTTCCCTACCAGCCTGTGCATACCTGTCTATCACAGCATTTAAAACATTGAGATGCCATCTGTTTGCTTGTCTGTCTCCACAAAGAACTGTCAGGATAAGGGCTGGAATTTGCCCCTTTGTGTCTTCAGAGTCCAGCACATTGTTTGCTACATAGTTGTTGCTCAATTCAAGGCAATTAAACTAAAATGAGTACAGAACTGATCCTGTGAGGAAAATAACAACAACAAAATGATTGCATTACATTTCTTATATATTCTATACCGAAGCAATCCAACATCATGCTTGCTTTTCTAGCTTTGACTAAAAAAATTACTTACTTTTATCTTTATTATTTAAAGAGTTAACTCATCATTATAGGAGACAAAGCCCCATTTCCCTTGCAAGACACATTTCAGGAACATGGCATGATTTGAGCTCTACTTCTAACACTGGATTTGAGCTCCATTTCTGCCCTTCCTAGTTGTAAGATTTGGGGCAAATTAGTTCATCTTCTTGGTCTTCAGTGTCCACATCTGTAAAATGGGCACTGTGATACTTGCCTTGTCTCCCTCTCTCGCTTCTTTTGAGGATTAGATGTGATGGCATATGTGACTGTGCTTTTAGATTAGCACATCATCCCTCTGCAGATGTGAGGTAATATGTTATTTGGGGAGGAATCCTGTTGTCTAGATTTGGGCAGTCATCCAACTAAGGGGTTGGAAACTATTCTGGCTCCAAAGTTAACTGGAGACAAGATTCAACTGTAAAGCAATTTGCCCATTTATAATTTTGGTTACACCATTTCATTAGATGTTAAGAAATGTTCCAATAAAGTTCACTTAAACGGCACTGTTTTGGGAGGAGAGTATTAGTGCATCTCAGAGCCAGTGTCTTTGCAGGGCACATTGAGGGTTCCTAGGGCAGAGAATGACTATGTAATTTCACCAAAGGAAGGTGGGGGGTGGGCAGGGATGTACAGTCCAGGCAAAGGCCAGTTTGCACACTCCATACACAATGCTGTGTGAATTAGGACTATTTTTACACAGCAACTGAACCATAGAAGCTTACATAATGATTTGTTGGCTAGAAGGTGTCTATATGCCGGTCCTTTAATTTTTCTTTGCTGCTTTCTAATTTTACTGTGATGATAAACAAAATCACAGCACGTCCATCAAAAACAGTTCATGAATAACTAATGGACTGCATACAGTTTTCCCAGTGAATTTTCTAAGCCCAACGTGGGTTGACTTTTGTCTATAAATTGCCAGTGCACCTTTTCCATTCCAGTGGGAGCTCTCTGAAGGGAACATTACAGCTGTGATGAACAATGGCCTCTTTAAAGAAGCTGGCGTGAGGCATGCATTTCATCCCACTGAATGGAACTCTGTGCCGGGTCTCCCACCATTAAACAAACAAACAAACAAATACATAAATAAATAATTGATCACTTGGTTTTGTTTCGAAGTTCTGGGCACTATAGAAACCAAGCACTTTATGACTATTAATAATGCTATAGTTATAATAGATGCAAAGCCAATAGTGTTTGGTCCTTAGATAGTAACTTGATCAAATTTCTCATTATTTCTTACTTATTGCTTACATCTTTTAACTCCTTGTTTACCTCTACAAGAAATGAGAGTATTCTTTCCAATATAAATTAGCTCTATGCAGCTAATATTTTAATTAATGAATCTATTAAAATTATAACAGACCTCAAAGGATAATAATAATTAACATTTGTTATGTGACAAGTATTTTTAAAATTATTATTATCTCTATTTTACATATGAGGTTTAGAGAAGTTAAATAACTTCTCTAGTATGGCATAGCTAGAATTTGAACCTAGACCACTAAGTTCTAATGTTTTTTATGTAAGTAAAACATAAAGGCTCTGTTCGATAAATCGTATTGTTTTTCCTAAGCAGTAACAGAATTATAACTATTTCTGTGTCTAAGAAGTTTTTTAGAAAAAAAATCAGCTATTGCTGAGGCATGGACTTAATAAATATTGGTTAGAAAAAACAAAGCTCATTAACATAGATTAAATTTTTTAAAAGTTTTTTTAGAGACAACACTCGTAAGTGATTTCTCAATAATTATGGTCAAGATGCTTTCTTTTAAAAGGAACCCTCATATACTGCTGGTGGGACTGCAAATTGGTATAGCCACTATGGAAACCAGTATGGAAATTCCTCAAAAAACTAAAACTAAGAATTGGTCTGCCATATGATCCAGCAATCCCTCTACTGGGTATTTACCTTAAAGCCTTGAAAACCCATATCTGAAAAGATATTTGCACACTGATGTTCATAGCAGCATTATTCACAGTGGCCAGGACATGGAAGCAACCGAAGTGTCCTATGGTAGATGCTTGGCTAAAGACGCTGTCGCACACATATACAATGGAATATTTCTCAGCCATAAGAAGAGATGATATACTGCCATTTGCGGCAACATGGATGAACCTCAAGATAATCATGCTAAGAGAAATAAGGCAGACAGAAAAAGTTGAAAATCACATAATATCACTTATATGTGGGATATAAACCTAAAAGTAATAAATGAATATGACAGAGACTCATGGACATGGATAAAGGACTAGTGGTTACCAGAGGATGGCGGGGGGAAGAAGGGAGAGGTAAACGTGGTAAAGGGAGTCAAATATAGGGGTGTAAGTGTTAGGTTGATGTGGGTAAAATGATTCAAACATATGGTAGCTGAGGGAAACTGGACTTTGGGTGGTAATCACACAATAGAATATACAGATATCAAATGATAATGTACACCTGAAAATTATATAATTGTATTAACCAATATTACCCCAATAAACTTAATTTTAAAAAAGGTACTTTCTTTTTTCTTTTCCTTTTTTTCTTTTTTCTTTTTGAAATTTCAATTAAAAAAATAACTCAGGGTATTAGTTAGAATCAAATAATTAACTATGGAGGCAAACATCCAGTCTCTGGTTCTTTTGAAAATTGTATTAAATGTATGGATTATTTTTCTGGATTATTCCTATAAACTTTAATCTGTTTAATCTGTCTTTCTGACTCTATACTTCCTACCCCACCGTTAACCTGAAGGAACATATCAAAACTACGATTTGATGGCCCTGCTCCTAACCTCACATCCACCCTATCTCCTCACCCCCAGCTTCAGTGGACCTATTGTCTATGAAATCAAATTTCAAATCTTCATGTCAAAACCCTCATGGGTGTAGCTTCATCTTACTTATTCATTCTTATTTTCCACAACCCATCAACATTTATCCCGACTTTCAATCTAGAGCAACTCCTCTGTTTTTCAGACACACAGTACTTATTCCTGAGTCCACACCTTCTCACCTTGTGAAGAAGCTTCAAGACTAATTTCTTCCTTGAAATCAATTATTATAGCCCACTCCTTGTTGTTTTTCCATGACCTTCTTTCTATTCCATGTATAATTATTAACAGTTGAGCTAGCAATATTTTCTTAATTGCTAACAGGTGAAGTTTGGGCCATCAGATATAATGACAGCACATATGGACAGGTCTCACCTTATGTTTTCCTTTTGTGTCCTCTAGAATATTCAGCACAGTGTTGAAGAAACATTAGGTGCTCCGTATATATTCATTGGGGAATAAAATTTGGAATTAATCAAACTTAGATGTAAAAATATTCAGTTTCAAAGTTGTAGTGCACTCAATTTTATAATTTTATTTAAATAATATTCTAAAACAATCTGAATGTATAAGAGTAAGAGCTTAGTTACATGACAAATGACACATTCATACAATGGAATACTATGCAGCCATTTTAAAAGTGTCCTTGCATAAACATTATAATGTTAAATGCTTTGCAATATGTTGGTAAATTGTGACAATGTAGATGCACATACGGGGTATTATGTTAAGTGAAATAAATCAGGCAGAGAAAGACAAATGCTGTATGGTTTCAATTACATGTGGTGTGGAATCTAAAAAAAAACACAAAATAAAACAAACAAACAAACAAACCAAAATTAAAAGACTCATAGAAACAGAGACCAAAGGGATAATTTCTAGAGAAGAAGGGGATTAGGGATGGGTGAAAAAGTAAAGGGGAATATAATCAATAATATTTAATAAATCTGCATGGTGATAGATTATTATTGGAATTAGTGGGGTGATCACATTATAAGGTAAAAGAATGTCTAATCATGATTCATATACCTGAAACTAATATAACTAATATATTTTACATCAACTACACTTAAATTAAAAAAAACTTTTAAAATGTTATAAAAAGTATATATGAAATAATCCCAGTTTGGAAATGATAACTCCAACATTAACAGGATATTAAAAAATACTGACCATAAAGAAAAAGATTGATAAATTGGACTTTACACATAAATTCTATTCAGTAAAAGATATCTTCAACAGAGTATAAAGACAAACTTGACAAAGAACTCAATCTAGAATGTATGAAAGAATTCCCGTTGAAAAAGATATGACCTTTTAAAAGATGGGCAAAAGGCCTGAGCCTGCACAAAGATCTCCAAATGGTCCATAAACAAATGAAAAGGTGCCCACCATTATTAGTCATCAGAAAGATGCAAATAAAAACTATAATGCAAATAAACCTTGTGCAAATAAAAACCATAATGAGACCGGATGGCTAAAATTAAAAAAAAAAAAAATGATAATATTAAGTGTTGACAAGGATGTGGAGCAACTAGAATGCTACAACATTACTAAAGGTAATTTAAATTGAAACCATCAGTTTGGAAATCCCTTTTTATTTGTTTTCTAGAGAATTTCCAGAGATCTCAAACTTGTTCCAATCTGGCCACAGATATAGGCCTGAACTTCCCTTTCCCCATTTTCTGGAACTTTCCATTGTTTTCTCACGATGAATCTCTGGTTTCTTCAATTCAATTATTTTGTTATTTTTTAGTTCATTTTTTATTTTTGCTGGTATATATATATTCTTTGATACTTTCCTAAGAAAGTTTGGATAAAAGTGAAATTTGATGCCTCATAATTTCTTAGCATTACTCTATTGTCTTCTAGTGTCTAACATTGTTATTGATAAAGCTGGAGCCATCTTGATTCTTCTTCCACTGAACGTAAATTTGAAAGAAATAATTACCACAAGCTTTAAGGTAATTTTTCTCCCTAGTGTTTTAGAATTTTAAAATGATTTGCCTTAGTTTGGATCCCCTTCATACCTACTTACCCCTGTTCTCACTATAATTTACTTCCTGAGACACATATCTTTCCATCTAAAACTCACATCATTCAGTTCTGGAAAATTTCTGTATAATTTTCTTTTTTTTCCACCACACACTCCTGTTTTTCCTTTCTGAATTACAGGTGGCTGTTGAACATCCTGAATAATTTCTTATCGTTTTCCTTTAATTTTTCATGTGTGTGCTTCTTTTTGTTCTACTTGTAGATTTCCTTGACTTTATTATCCCATCCTTACTGAAATTTTTATTTTGACTATTATATTTTTAATTTTTATGAGCTCTTCCTTATTGATTATATCCTTTATTACATGTTTGATTTTAAAAAATATTTCTTTATTTTTTAATTTCTTTATTTTTTAATTATAGTTGTATCGATTTTACATGTATAATATAGTGATTAAATATTTATATAACTTATAAAGCAATCACCTCAATAAATTTAGTACCCATCTGACATCATACATAGTTATCACAATATTATTGACTATATTTCTTATGCTATACTTTACATCCCCATGACTATTTTGTAACTACCAATTTGTACTTATTAATCCCCTCCCCCTTTTCATTCATTTCCCTAACCCCATCTGACAATCATCAAAATATTCTCTGTATCAATGAATTTTTTCTGTTTGTTCATTTATTTTGTTCTTTAGATTCCACATGTAAGTGAAGTTATGGCATTTGTCTTTGTCTCACTTTACTCAGCACCCAGGTTGCCTCCATATCTTGGCTATTGTAAATAATGCTGTGATGAAAATATGGATGCACATGTCCCTTCCAAGTAGTGTCTTGGGTTTCTTCAGATAAATACTCAGAAGTGGGATTACTGGGTCCTTCTTTGTCTTTTGTTACAGACTTTGTTTTAAAGTCCTTTGTTTGTTTCTGTTTTCATGAAATATTTTATGCCATCCTTTTACTTTTAGTTTTCCTTTGTGCCATGTCTTTCAATATGAAGTGTGTTTCTTTTGTAAGTAGAGTATGTAAGTGTTTTCTATCCATTCAGCCATCCTTTGTCTTTTGAGGGGAACATTTAATTCATTCACATGTAATTGTTTACAGTTAAGTATTTATTTCTATTTTATCATTCACATTTTTTATACTTTTTTTTTGTCGTCTTAAAGAAGTTCCTCCAGCATTTCCTGTAATAATGGTTTGGTGGTGATTAACTCTAGCTTTTTCTTGTTTGGGAAGCTCTTTATCTGTCTTTTGATGCTAAATGATAGCTTTATTGGGTAGAGTAATCTTGGTTGTAGGTTCTTACTTTTCACCACTTTGAATATTTCATGCCAATCCCTTCTGGCCTGCAAAGTTTCTGTTGAGAATCAGCTGACAGTCTTATGGGAACCCTTTTGTATGTATCTAACTGCATTTCTCTTGCTGCTTTTAAGATTCTCTCTTTGTCTTTAATCTTTGACATTTTAATTATGATGTGTCTTGGTGTGGGCCTCTTTGGGATCATCTTGTTTGGGACTCTCTGCACTTCTTGAGCTTGCATGTTTATTTTCTTCACCAGGTTTTTGGTCATTATTTCTTTAAATGAGTTTTTAATTCCTTGTTCTCTCTCTTCTTTTGGTACCCCTATGATGTAAATGTTGTTATTCTTGATGTCATCCCCAGTCCCCTTAAGCTATGCTCATTTTTTAAAATTCTTTTTTCTTGTTGCTCTGCTGATTGGGTGTTTTCTGCTACCTTATCTTCTAAATCCTAATTTAATTCTCTGCTTCATGTAACCTACTGTTGATTTCCTCTAATGTATTCTATATTTCTGACAAGTTCTTTATGTTTTCTATCTGCATTTTCATGTTTTCTGTCTCTTTGATGAAGTTCTCACAGAGCTCATTGAGCATCCTTATAACCAATGTTTTGAACTTTGCATCTGGTAGATCACTCATCCCCATTTTGTTTAGTTCTTTTTCTAGAGCTTTGTTCTGGTCTTTCATTTGGGACATGTTTCGTTGTCTCCACATTTTGGCTGCCTCCCTGTGTTTGTTTCTCTATATTAGGTAGGGCTGCTATGTCTCCTGATCTTAGTAGAGTGGCCTTATGTAATAGGTGTTTTGTGAAGCCCAGTAGCACACTCTCCCCGGTCACTGGAACTGGGGGCTCCAGGTGTGTCCTTTTTATGAGTTGTGCATGCCCTCTTATAGTTGAGCCTTGATTGCTGTTGGCACACCAGTAGGAGGGATTGACCCTCAGGATGATTACTTGTGCGGACTGGCTGTGACTATAGTCGAGGAGCTGTTGTGCAGTGGTTGATCCTACAGAGCAGTAATTGTTTTAGCAGGGCTCTGATGCCTGCCCAGTCTGCCCTTTAGGTGTGTCATTTGTGGAGGTAGTTGGGTGGTGCTCTAGTGTGGTCTAAAGCTGCCAGAAGGTGTGTTGGTTCTGGGGCCTCTTGGGAGGGCCTTTGCTTTCAACCAAGATCAGCTTCTGCCTGTGCCCTGCCCATGCTTACTTGGTATGAGCTACAAAGTGACTTGCAGATGATCGCCTCTTGTGCTGAATTTGGAAGTACCTGGGAAAGGCTAAACTGGGAATTGAGGCCAGCTGCCAATAGTAATGGCCTTGGGGCTGCTTAGCAAAGGTTATGAGACACATTGAGGCCAGATACTGCTTGTTTGGGGTTTGTGAATCTTTAAGAAATTTTAGAAAAGTCCACAGCATGAGCCAAGATAGGTTGTTTTAATGGAAAATCCACTGGAATTACCTTTGGTGAGCCCATAAGTTGGGCAGGGTAGGGTTTCAGGGAATCACCAGGGCAGGACGACCAGTGTTAGCTAGGTTGATAGAGACTCAGATATGATGGCTGCCTGCATGAGCATGCTGGTGGGGGTGGTGGGATGGCTTAATAAAAAAACAATGGTTCTGCCAGCAGGGAGAGGTGCTCCTCCGGCCCTCGCCCTGAAACCAGACAATTCAAATCCTCCCTGTACATCTCTGGCACCTTTCAAGCTACTGCTCCAGCACTAGAGCTTAGAGTGTGTTAGGTCATCAGCAAGTAAGTTTGTGCATGGGCCCTTTAAGAGAAATGCCTGGCACTCCAGCCACCCTTTGTCTCACTTAGCCACAATCTTCTCTTGTTTTCACAGCCAGGGGTTATGGGGACTTCTCTTCCCAGCACTGGAACCCTGAGCTGGGGATCCTGGTGTGGGATGGGACCCCATACTCCTCTGGGGGGACTTCTGCAGCTGAGATATCCCTCCTGATTTTTAACCACCACACATGGGTGTAGGACCAACCTGTTCTGCATCTCCACTCCTCCTACCAGTCTCAATATGGCTTCTCCTCTATATCTTTAGTTGTAAGACTTCTTTTCAGCTAGACTTCAGGTGCTTCTCAATAATGATTGTTCTGTAGTTCATTGTAATTTTGAGGTGGTCATGAAAGAAGGTGAGCACGTTTACCTACTTTCTCATCTTGACTTGAACTCTCCAGGTTTGATTTTTTAATGGATACAAGAGCCTCTTTTTCTCCTGGAAGAGATGTATGTTTCAGTATTTTCTTCTGCTCTTTTCATGATTTCATTGATCTACATTCCTTTTGTCTATAAAAGGTATTCCCTACTTTCTGAAAGTTTGCTTTTCACCACTTCATTTTTATGAACTACATTAGTATAGGGACCCACAAACAACATGGGTTTAACTGTGCAGGTTCATTTATATGCAAAGTTTTTTCACTAAATGTGGTTGACCCTTGGTATCTGTGGATTTCACATTGTGGATTCAACAAACTACAAATCAAAAAGTATTTTTAAATTCCTAACCGCAGGTTCCCAAATAGTGATCCCAGCTGATGATCAAAAATATTGTTTCATTCTGAGGTTGATTGAATCCACAAATGCAAAGGGTTGACTGTAGAGTCAAAAGTTATACGTGGATTTTTGACTGCATGTTAGGTGTCCCTTAACTCTCACACTGTTCAAATGTCACCTGTACCTGTTTTCGCTAACTGAAAGAAATTCTAAGAGGAATTTCATTGCCACACACACACACAAAAGGCAAAAAGCAAAAATAGTGTTGTGTCTGTTTTGCACCAAGCTGTCACAGAGGCAGCTCACTTTGGTAAGTAAAATTACACCATACATACATTATTTCTAGTTTATATAGGCTGTGTACTTATTATTTTATTTCTGCTTTTACTACATGTTAGTGTTATTTTTTTTTGTGTGTGTGTTATTTGTTATGATTTCATAGGTTATTCTGAGGGTCTTGGAAAGCTCAGATTTTTTTTCATATCAATTAATGGTAATTGCTTCTTTGCTTTACACCACTTCAGCTTACAAAAGGTTTTCACAGGAATGCTCTACTTTCAGTTAGTGAGGGAAACCTGTATTTGTTTTGGGGTCACTTTCATATCAAAGTATTTTCTCAAAATTGGTGATCCTTGGCCTCTATTCCTATTTTAGAAGAAAAAATTAAAATGTGTGAAATCTCTCGGTATATGAGTAGTGTGTGTCACCTAGTGGCTTCTCTGTAGGAGATAAGTGCCAAGTTTTAATAAAACAATGTCTCAAAATGACTTCCAAGGAAAACAGTAAGCTGCTCAATACCAAAGATTCATGAATAATGAAAATTTTGTTCATAAAAATAATGATTGGATATAGAAAGCAATTATTATATTCCAGAATCTAGTTTAACTGTACACTACAGAGAAATACTTTAAGTAATATGTCCCAGCAAAGCACCCCCATAGTTTAGAACAAAGTACAATAGCTCTCTTGGTTCTGAATGGGTAAACAGAGCTCTTTTTTTATAGCAATTGTTAAGAAAATTAATCTGACAGAATGTTAAAAACATATTGATGCCTGATGGAAATTTTTGAAAAACATACGTTAGAGACAATTCCATTAATATAGTGTACACTTCCTCATGGTTTTCTTTTTTGTTTAAACCATCTAACAAAAATTTATATTTAAAAGCATCTTAGCTGCTTAAGAGTTTTGTGGTTTGTCAGGGGTTTTTTTTTTCCTTTTTACCTCATGGTTTAATTTCACCAGTAATTAAAACTGCAGTAAACCAAAAAGAGGTGAATGAGAGAAATATTCCTCAAGGCTGTTTTTTCTGTCTCATTAGCAGGAAATCTTCAAAGTAGAATATTCTTAAAAGTTTTCCAGGAGATATTGAATTCATTGAGATCCTCAAGGGAATTTAAACTTGTAAATACCATCAAAGCCTCATTAATTTGCTTTCATGTATTTGCCATTAAATCATTTTGTCATAATAGCTTCAATAATTCATCATCCTTGATTTTTCTTCATTTCCTATTCTCTTATCATTGCTTATTGGTAACTCTGATATATAGAAGTACCTTTGGTCTTTGCTATTTGCTAGTCCCCTGTCTGATTTATGTAGGCAAGAAAGTAGAATGTCATGAATGGTGACTGCCGGGCTTCATGCAGGTGGTTGGAGGACAGCTTATTGATTAACGACAGTCTCATTTCGAAGGGAATTACTCAGCTGTTTTTTTTTTTTTTTACAGCTTGACTCTCTGTCCAGTGAGGTAATGGCAGAAAATTTTACTTGCCTAAAGGTATTTCCTTGTATGTCATACCAGAAAGGAGCTAAAGATTGCGATTTAACTTGTAAAATATCATTTAAAATATTAAAATGGAGAAAGGACAGCCAGAAGACAAATTGAAGTAGGTTAAGAAATTAAGATAAAGTTATCCTGGTTCATATAGCGCAGAGGCCTTCACTCAGTTGCACGTTAGAATCACTGGGGGAGCTTTTAAACGAATACTCAAAGGTGGGCTGCATTCCAGACCAATGGAAATAGAGTCTCTGGGAGTGGGGCTTAAGAATATGCATGTTTTAAAGTTTCCAAGGTGATTCTGACGCACCGTGAGGGGTGAGGACCACTGATATAACAGGACAAGGTGCACAGCACAGTGAACAGAAATAATTAAGCTCCCTCTGTCTTCCCAACTCTGGGTCAGACACACCATGGGAGACAGTGCAAAGATATAGAGGGCATGGCTCTCAAGAGATTTTCTAATCTACCTGAGAGACTTGATAAGCACAGTGAAGATAATTTAGAGCAGCACAAAGCAAAGTATAATCAGGTGGATGCTGTGCCTACAGGGATTCTGGGAAGGGAAGAGCATTGTGTGTGAGGATAGTAAAGAAACTCTCAGAAGCGTACTTTGAGTGTGGAAATAGTGAGCAGACTGTCCTGGGGCTAAAGCTGAGGGTTGGCCTCCTCTGCCCCCATTACTACTCTCTGCCGGGCATTTGGCATCAGTCTCTACAGTAACTCCTCAGTGAGGTATCATTACAGATGAAGAAACTGGGCCTCAGAGACTTAAAGAATCTGCTCAGTGTCCAGTCCCCTCTTCTGTCAGAGAAAGGTTAGGCATCCAGGTGAGCTAGTCCTGAGGGACAGAGGAGGAAGGTGAGAATACCTGTTATCTGACATCAGGTAGGGAGGGTTTGCAGGGTCAAGATGGAGAAGCAGGAGAAAAGTAGCCTTTAATGTAAGAGAACCTGAGGCCTTTGTCGGGAGCCCAGGTGAAGGTGAAGAGGCTCAGAAGTCAGGTCCACCAAACTAGGACAGAAGAAGATGAGCAGTTGACTTGACACAACCTTGTAGACAGTACCCTTGCCTACAACCAGGCATTTTTGTGCCCCTAGAGGCAGGCTTGTGTGTGAAGCAGGATGTTCTGACATGGCCCTTTGGATGCCACAAAAATAGTAATAAATATTATTATGTAAAAATATTATATAGTATTATTTTTAAGCAACATGCACCTCATCCTGCCTCACCCCATACCTGACCCTCAGAACTATAAGGAGGCAAAACAACAGGAAATGTTCTCCACATCAGTTTTATACTTCATTATATGTCTCACAGATGGGCATTATTAACATTGCACACCATCTGGCGGCTTCCCACTTTAAACCATTACTCTTGCTAAGTAGATGTTAAGCTTTCAGAATCGTGATTTACAATTTTTGTGTCCTCTAACTCTCAGTGCCGTAGGTCTGAGCTCTTTCTTATGCTTGACCCCAGGGGCCACCCCCTACTCCAACCAGTAGCGGAACAGCTCAAGCAGGAAGTGAGAGTATTGTGCACATACATATATTGAAATGAAAATAGGTAAGAGTTTAATGATTTGCTTTTTAGGCTCATAAAAAAATGTAAAAGTAGTCATTTTCTTGGCATCCAAGAGGCCATGTCCAAATAATACAAGGCCTTTGTGTGATGCAATGAGTCCCTTTATAAGGACCCAGGAAAGACAGGAATCTCATGAAATCAAAGCAAACAAATGGCATAGATGTAACTCGAGTTTAGTTGGTGTGACTCCAAAGCTGAAATCTACTTTCTACCACATTATACCTAGTCTACCCATATACCATGTGCATTGCAAACATTGGCTGTGGCACTTGTTCTCCAGGAGCTTTTGCCCTAGCTGTATTAGTAGGGCTGGAATATAAGAAGATAAATAATGATTCTTTGTTGGCATCAGATTAAAGCCAAACAAAATGAGGGGACACATTAGATGCTGAAGTGAACCAATTCTCCAGTGATTCACTTTGGAACTTACTGATCTAGATTATTCAAGACTTAACTTTCATTTCTATGATTTGTTTTTTTAACATAGCATTTTAAAACAGGTATTATAGGTATACAGCTAATGATAATTAAATGATAGGAATGGATAGATAGTGAATAGTAAGTTTCCCACCTTTCTCAATCAGTATCCTGGTAGAAAATGAAATTCACCTCCAGAAGTTTCAAATTCAGAGATGTTAATGAAATCGCCACTTATAGAGAGTGGGGCGAGCCAAGGGGACAAACAAGGGATGTGAAGGCCCCAGAGACTAGCAATAGCTGAGAAGGAAATGTGTTAGTGGAGCTCACTGAGATGGCTATAGACAGATGCAGCTGTTCCAGACACTGCACCAAAGTGGGGAGAGAGCATGAAAAAAAATCTCTCAAGATTTCTCTCTTTCTACCCTCAGATCTCCTGCTAGCACCTCCCATTGGCCAAACCCAAGAGGAAATCAACCATCAAAAGACACAGGGTGATGAAGGCTGTGGAGGACTGACTCCTTCTAGGGAGCAGAAAAGGAAAATGGTCTGGGATGGTGTTGGGGCTGGGGAGGGACTCAGAGAACAATCAACATAGCACTCCTGGCCCTCAGCCCCCTGAGGCAATAATTGTTGGCATTTTTTTTAGAACCACCCAGAAACAATTTATGTACATATGAGCTACAAGTGTATATGTCAATCCATTTTTTATATCAATAGTAGTGAACTCTTCCCTTGCTTCTCTCACCTTTATTTTTGGTCACTCAACAGTATATCTTAGATTTGGGGCCCTTCTAGCATCCATAGAACTACTTATTGTTGGAGACTAGAAATTCTAGAAGTGTGGTCCCCAGGTAGGCAACAACATAACCAGAAACTTGTAGGCATGCAAATAAGTTAGAAACTCTGGGAATAAAGCCCAGCATCATTCTGATGCACACCAAAGTCGGAGAACCAGCATTCTAGACTTTCTGAATGAGGCCGGGGTGTCAACTGATCAAGGCTGCTCACTGCTCCTATGCTGTCCTGAGGAATCAGTGGAATGAGAACCATATTGTCAGGCTCTCACAGCCCTGTCCTTCCAGTGTACCTACTGGTTAGAAAAACAACAAGCGACAAGTATGAATTCAGTATCTGATATCAGTTCTCCGTGCAAACCAGAACCCTGAAACAGTATGGAAAGTAGAGGCTCACTGTCTTCCGCCTCACACATTCTCCCTTTCTCTCTGTCTTTTTTGTATATTTAGTTCTTTGGATGCAGACACTGTGTTTTAATATGCTTGGTTGAACATGTGATGCAATAGGAGCTAAATATAATCGTGAAGATGCACAACCACCACATGCTTAGTGTTGGCATCTGCTTGGAAACCACAACTATGAGACTTGTTACCCTCCCTACTTCCTCAGGGCACTGACTCCCTCAGGAGGGCCCTGTTGGCATTGCTCGCAGTTGTTTAATGTGGCTCAGATACTTGTAGCATATAAGGCAATGGCCTAACAGAAAGTGGGCTCCTTGTCCTTTGAAACTTGCAAAATATCCTGAGTCTTGAGAGGCACTAATTGACTTTGTGACCCTAAAACCCTCTATGTACCTTGGTTTCTCCATCTGTAGAATGGAAATGATAGGAATGGCAAGGCTGCTGGCTTGCACAATTCCCAGGAGAACCAGTGAAGCAGAATATGGTGTAAGAGGCACCCTCTGGAGGGTGAGGGTTGAAGGAATGATTAAATGTGAGTCCCTTCTCCTGGTGCCAAATACTGGGTTGAACACTTCTGCTATGTGGCAAAAAGTACGCTTAGAGTCAGATATTCTGAGGTTGAGTCCAGGCTCCCTCTCTTAATTAAAGCTTTGAGACTCAGGCAGGCTTATTTACTTAGAGGTATCACTTTGCGGTATCATCCAGAGCAGTGGCTGGCACATATTTATGGCATTAGTGAATATCTATTGAAAAAAATGAATGTACATTTATGAGTCTTAGCTTCTTGCTCTGTTTAATAAGAGGGACAATAATATAATTTATCTCAAAGGGATAAATTAAGATTAATTGAGATTTATATTTTAATAAATGTTTTAAAAGGCCTGGCATAATGGAAGGAACCTTAGGATGTACAGCTACAGTAAACATGTACCATGGAATAACTTGAATACATTATGACATTTTTGGAGCGGGATAGCATGTCCTAAGTCAGAGTCTAGGCATGGAGTCAGTTTAGGAATAGAACTGTTCTAGATGATTCAGGATTGAATTTTCATCTCTATGAAGAATTGTAAAAGCAAGGAAGAGAGGGAAAAGCATGACAGTGGATGCATGACCCTAGCTGCAATTAGATTCACATGGTTATATTTTAAATATTGACAATTAGGTTGAATCCCTGGGTCATGGGTCCCGAGCAAGGGTATTTTTAAAAGGTGCTCTTGATAATTATAAGGCATTATAATTATAAGAGCTCTCACTGGGAGTGAGAGCTCTGATTTACGGGCACCTACACACGCTAATTATTGTGTTAGATATTAGACAGTATCTTTTTCTTTAATCTTCACAGTGACTCTGCATTAGACTTTTTACCTCCATTTCACAGGAGAGGAAATCAAGGATCACAGGGCACAAAATCATCTCAAAGGTCACAAACCAGTATGATGATCCTAACATGAAAACCTAACCTAGGACTATCTGACTTTGATGTCAGTGTTTTTTTCACTGCTTCACACCACATTCCAAAGGATTCTGGAAGAGCATCCGAAGAGGGCATTACATCAAGGGGAAGGAGACATGGGAAGACTCCAGTGATGAGCTGAAGTCTGGTCACTGGACCAGCACAGCAGCACTACCAGAACAATGTGGTAAAGTTCAGAACACCCTGCATTATTTCTGACTCATGGCCCATTTGGCCGAGGCTGGACTTGCGATGGGCTCACTGGCCTCTATTACGTAGGCAGGGCCCAGCAGGGTTGGGCAGACTATGCTTGTGTTTCCTCACACGGCAGTGGGTCGTTTATAAAAAAGTATGGGAGTTGTTTTCCTTTCAAAATAAGTGATATTTCCTGGTAAAATTGCAAGGAAATTCCCAAAAGTGTCAGAAATGGAGTTTCTAAGTCTATTTCTAGCTAAGAAAGATTACTTTTGTGGCAGTAATTAACAGCTTCCAACATGAACCAAATCCAAAATGCTTTTAAAATGTCAGAGTTTGTATGCAAGGCAAACTGGATACAAACTCTTGCACTTCTGTAATTATGACATGGACTCAATTCTCTTCAGGTCTAGAGACCAAATATTTCACTGGTGAATATCAGTCTGTAACAAACTACAAAAATTGAAACCCAAAGGTTGTATGAAAACAAACCAAATGTTTCTGTTGGTTATTGAAAGAACTATATCTTTCCCCCTTAAAACTGCCTTCAGAAGCAATTGCAAGAAGTGTCAGGGGGTGGTACAGATAACACTTACTTTGGTTATACATTTGAGTTGGTTGGCCAGAGAATATTTTAACAATGAGATAGGCAAATGTCATATAGGGAACAAAATCTCCGCACAATTAACTTAGTAATCGTATAAGCAGTTTGGACTACCCATAGTTTTTAAATGGAGAGGGATGAAGGTGGGACTTGATGATATCTAGAGACCTTTTCAGTCCAGAAATTCCATGCTTCTCTGAAACTCTATTTATTAAATTGACCCTTTAGGTCAGATTTAAAATGATGTTTTTCAAACTAAGGATTGGGCTCCAAAGTAGGGCTTAACATATAATATTGTGAAAGAGCAGAGGCTTCAGAGCCAGCCAGACATATTCAAATCCTAGGATATTCTGCTACTTCTATCTGAGCCCCTTGAGTCTCAGGTTTCTCCTTAATAAAATGGGAATAAGTGGCCATTATGTCAATGGTTATTATGAAGATTAAAGGAGAGACTATATAGGTAGTATAATAGTACATAGTGGTGTCATTATTGTTACTATGATTGATGAGAAGGTCTGACTTCTTCAACCAAGTAGGTTCTCCCTCTACTACACACTACTAGGATTTTGAAGACAAACAATCATTTTGAGAAAGTGAGACTGGAATTATGATGCACCAGGGGTTTCTTATATTGATGGTGAAACGAGGAAGAGATAGCTAGAAAAATGTTGAGGATGACTGTTCATAAAAAGTCCATTTAGAATAACTTGTATCTATGTTGAATGTATGCTCCTTGATGAGGCTTAGGAGCCTCATCACACCCTTTCTTCTTCTTCCAAGTTTGGAACCAATTGAGAGGTAGACATAAAAGCATACAGATCAGAGTGACACTTTGCTACTGATAAAGTTGGCTTGGAGGACATAGCTTAAGCATGTGGCACATAGATCCTAACACCCCACCTGATTTAAGACTCTGCACAGCTTCCTTGCAATAGCTGCAGGGTTCTGCTTCTCTAAGCTCAGTATAGAGCTGAAGAGTTAGCCTCTCCCTGTGACTGGGAGCACTGGGATGAGCTGAGTATATATAGTTCCTTCTCCCAAATACACCTTTCAGGTAAGTCTGCTGCCCCAAGGGAGAGAAAGTAAGTGGACATGAATAAGCTCTGGAAGGGAATTGCTCAAGCTTTTTCTTTCTCTCCTAGGAAATGGTTAGTCCATTGCTTCTATGGAAACCTAAGAGGAGGCAGGAAGAAAGAGTCCTCTTTGCTAACATTCTTATCTTGGATCTGCATGCTTTATGCTTGTCTGGAACTGCTAAAATACTTTATCAAATGAGAGTGAAAGAATTTTTTTTCTCTTCTTTTTCTTTTTTCCTACTGATCTTAGATATGAGAATTTTACTGGGAAAAACTACACACACACATTTGGCTACTCTAGTGTATGTATTAATTATCTATTGTCGCATAACAAATTACCCCAAATGCAGTGACTTAAAACTACAATAAATATTTTTTATCTCACATAGTTTCTGTAGGTCAGGAGTGGCTTAGCTGGGTGATTCTGGCCCATGATTTCTCATGAGGTTGTAGTTAAAATGCTACCTGTGGCTGCAGGCCTGAAGATATTTGGAGCTTGACCAGGGTTGGGGATCCACTTCAAAAATGAATCACTGCCTTGCTGTAGGTAGGAGGCCAAGTTCCTTGCCTTATGGACCTCTCTTTAGGGTTTCTTGAGTGTCCCCACTACATGAGGCTTCCTGAAGAGTGAGTGATCTAAGAGAAAATAAAGCAGAATCCGCAATATTTGTTATATTCTACCTTTAGAAGTCATACTTTGTCATTTCTTCAGTGTCATTCGTTATACAGGTTGGCCCTTTTTAATTGTGAGGGACCTATAAAGATTCATGACATCTATGTGGGATAGATAATTAGGGCTATCTTGGAGGCTAGTTAACACAGTGGGTGACTAGCTGAAGAATGAATTTTATTTTCTTCACTTCTAACAAGAGAACAGTCAATAAATCCCATTGGTGGTCTTTGAGATATATCAAATCTACTTCACACTGTCACCTCCAGGTAAAGTATTATTAATCAGCCTTTTTTAAATATAGGCTTAAAAAAAGAAGATGTCAGGCCGGTTGGGATACCCTTTAATACACAGATGTGGCAGTGTTGGATTTTGGGGGGTGGGGTGGGGTGGTATGGCACATTACTATTAGACATTATTTTCAGAATACTTACATTGTGCTATGGTTTACACACAGGAGCACACTTCCTCCTTGCAACAGCCTGTGAGGTGGGACATATTTTTATTTCCATTTTACAGATGCAGAAACTTAGGGTCATAGAAGTGAAGAAACTTGTTTTAAATGGTAGAGCTGGGCTTTGATATCAGACCAGTTAATTTTAGATCAATGCTGCTCAAACTGACAAATCAAAATCACCTGGGGATCCAGTTCAGAGGCAGAATCTGTTTCTAGGCTTCTGCCCCACTGGGAATCTACAGATTGGACAAGCCCCCAGGTGATGATGACACTGATATGGGACCTCAATTTGAGTAAGGAGGCTGTAAGAGCCCCTCTTAACAGCTATACTAAAGGGTAAAGACTTCCAAGCAGCCCAGTACCTGGCATGGCTAGTTGTCAAACCAATGACAAAACTCTGCAGAAGGGAGCTCAAGCCTGGTACCCACAGTTCCTTCTGGAAGCACCTCACAATTGTGAAGAGGGAGGCACAAAGGAAATCAGCCCGTGGGCTTATCTCATTCTCCTAGTTAAAGAGTGAGATTGATTTGAGGGGCTCTACTGGGAGGCTAGGTGTCTCAGCCATGTCCTATCTGAGACCTCTGCCTTTTTCCTGGGGCCACACTCTCCCACTGGGCCACCACTTACAAGTTCTTGAGGCCATCTACTTTGGGGGGTGCATGTGGGACCAGGTAGGAAGCTGCATTTTCTAATTTCACCATTTGTGGCTTTCTCAGTGAAGGCTTCCAAGCTGGGAAAGGAAGTATGGGTGATGAGGTCTGTGCGTGGGTGTCGAGGAGCTGAAAAGGCACTCCCAGCTGGGCTGGGAGCTGTGTTCTCTCCTACTACAACTGTGGTAAGAACACAAAGCCTCTGAGTATGTGTGGTACCTCCCAGAGACAAGATAATGAGTATTTTTCTGAGCTCATCCATGAAGTTAATACAAATACATTCTTAATTGCATTTAGGAGCATTTATTCAACTGAGGATAACTAGTAATTTTAGAAAATACCGAATAATACTGATGCTGTATAGCACACTTGGAGTGCTTTGCTCTAAAAGCTCTGGGTGTTTCCTCAGTTAGGCTTTGAAGACAATGCTGGCACTTTGCTCCAGAAGCAAATTTTCTGAATTCCCATGGACTCTGTGTTTAGCCTTCGTTGCCCTTTACTTTTCTAAGGCTGAGACCCAGTGGTTTACCTTCCTTTGTCTTCAGATCACTTCTGTCACCCACATACATGATTTCTAAAAGCCCTGAGTAAGAACTTGAGAATCATGTGTGAGTCACTCTCCATCTCACAGCAAACTTTTTTCCCCTTCACAGGGGTAAAGGGAAGGATAAGTGGATTTTACTTTCTTCAGGACTTCCCAGTAAGTGCATAAGAGGAATGCCTTCAAGCATCTGCTAATTTCTCTAGATATGGAAATACTACATCTTCTCACACTGCAAGGAACTATGGACTCTCCATCCACATAGCAAGATGCTAGAATCTAAATTTAAATGTTTTTAAATGTTCAGTGAGGTTAGAGAAGTTAGAGAAGTGAATCAGAAATGTCCAGCAGCAAATGTGAAAATGCAAGTAACCCGTGGTCCCAGTGAACTGAAAGTCTTTACAGAAGGCTCCAAACCTTTTCGATTATGTTCCCTTAATACATATATATATATTCACTCAGTATCTTCATATGTGCTACTTCACTGATATACACATCATAAAGCATGCATCTGAAAGGGAAGATAAAGAATGAGAGCTTAAGCCATGCTCAATGAGAATTCTGCTCTTTTCCCTGCTCCCAATTTCCAACTCCTCATCTCAGGTTACTCCCTGGAGTGCCTGCATCCACCTTGGAGACCCCTCTTTGGAATTAGGACTGCTCAGACAAATGTGAGCCTTGTCTGGGCTTTGCCACTTTATCAGCCCAATAACCGAGGGGTAATTATGTAACTTCCTACACCTTAGCTTGCTCATCTGTAAAATGCAGGAATAATAGTACCTACTCAAAGGGTTGTTATGAGAATTAAATGAGACATTGGGTATGAAGCATTTAGTACATGCCACAGTACATGTTCAATACTTACCAGTAAGGATTATTCAGTGACTTGAGGCTCCCAATTTCAAAAAATTATCAAATCTTTGGAAATACAGTAAGAGGATGAATGACTGCACACCTTTCGATGTCATATTGAACTGTCCAATAGACCTGCTTAAGGGTCATGTGACACTGTAGGGAAAGAACTTTTACCCACAATGGACTATTGTTTCTGGCCCAGTTTCCTAAAAGTTTGATGTTACCTAATTAAGATGCATATGATTTTGTCTAATAGAAATGCAAATCATTTTGTCTGATGGAATATATATCTGTGGAAGCTATAGTTATATTGCTTTGTTTTTTTTTGCATCTATTTTGGCTTGATTCCAGTACCCTATCTTTTGCTGACCATGTATTTATCAATCTCTTGTATCCTCCTTTGAATCAGCTTTACTGTCCTGCTGTTTCCCTTCTAATTAGTTAAATAAATCTTTTACATATATATACTATATTGTTGGGTTGGAGAGTTGTGTTTTAGATTTTGAAATTTGACACCAATTAATTTATCTTTCTGTTTTAATTGCCAGAGCTGGATTCTTTTGATTACGTCCAAAATAATATTAAATAAAAGCTATATTTGTATTATCATAGTTATACTGGCTCTTTTATTACAACTTTCTATCAAGCTCTTGGCTACCAGGTGCTTCAACCTACTCTGAAATAGTTCCAGAAAACAATTCAATTTACTTGAATATTAAATTCCTGTCTTCCTTTTCAGGCAGTTAGCATTTTATTTTTATTCTGTTTATTTCAGGAAATAGTTACTAAAAAAAGTATTAAATGTGATTGCTTTTAAGTGGTGAGACTTTGTATCATGTTTTCCCCCATTTCTTACTTTACTAATGTTCATATTTTCTGCATCGGTGATGTGCTATACTCATAATGGAAAGGGGAAAAAAACTTAACTTTTAAAAAAGTACACACCTACTATATTGATGACACTGGGTAGAACTCAGCAGGGAACACAATGTTCAGCAACCCACTGCTCCTGCCTTCCACGCAAAGTACAAAGGTGTAAGCATAGTTATAAAACAGGACAGACTACAAGTGCAGACTGAAAGGGAACATATTGTTCCTATGAGGAAACAGCTGAGGAGGGGGAAGTAGGGAAAGAACCATGTTGTAGGACTAGCATTTGATAACCCTACTATTAGCTAATACTTGTATTTAATGTACACTTTGTACATGCCAAGAACACTCCCAAATCCTTTACTTTTTATTGTGTTAAAAAAGACAAGACATATACCATCTTAAACATGTTTAGGTGCACAATTCAGTAGTGTTAAGTCTATACATATTATTGTAAAATAGATCTCTAAGATCACGTTTCAAATCTGAATCTCTATAACCTTTAAGTAACAACTCCTCTTTTCCCACTCCACCCAGTAACCACCATTTTACTTTGGTTCCATGAATTTGACTACTTTAGACATATAAGTGGAATTATACAATATTTCTATCTTTGTGACTGGCTTATTTCACTTAGCATATGTCTTCAAGATTTAACTATTTTGAAACGTGACAGGATTTCCTTCCTTTTTAAGACAGAATAATATTCTAATGTATTTATATACCACATTTTGTATGTGTGTTTATCTGTCAATGGACCCTTGGGTTGCTTCCAGTTCTTGGCTATTGTGAATAGTACTGTTATGAAAGTGGGTGTGCAAATATTTCAAGACCCTACTTTCAGTTCTTTTAATTATATACTCAAAAGTAGGATTGCTAGATTATATAGTTGTTCTATTTTAATTTTTTGGAAACTTCCTCACTCTTTTGTCATAGTGGTCGTACCATTTACAATCCCACAGTTTCCTCACTCTTTTTTCAGAGTGGTTGTACCATTTACAGTCCCACAAACAGTGCACTAGAGTTCCAATTTCTCTACTAATACATTTTCCTTCTCCCTCCCTTCCTCCTTTCTTTTTATTTTTCTATCTTACAGCAACTATCCTAATGGGTGTGAGGTAATAGCTCATTGTGACTTTGATTTGAATTTCTCTGATGATTAGTGATGTTGAGCCTCTTTTGATATGCTTGTTGACCATTAGTATATCATTTTTGGAGAATCTTCTGTTCAAGTCTTTGTACATTTTTAAATCAGGCTATCTAATATTTTGCTGTTGTGCTGTAAGAGGTCTTTGTATATTCTGGATATTAACTATATTTTCTCCAATTCTGAAGGTTGCCTTTTTGTTGTGTTGATTGTTTCTTTTAATAAACAATGTTTTCAAATTGGACATAGTTCCATTTGTCTAATTTTGCTTTTGTTACCTGTGCTTTTGGTGTCATATCCAAGAAATTATTGCCAACACATTGTCATGAAAATTTCCCCCTATGTTTTCTTCTCATTTTTATACTTTTGGGTCTTATATTTTGGTCTTTAATCCATTTTGAGTTAATTTTTGTATATGGTATATAATAAGGATCCAACTTTATTCTTTTGCATGTAGATATCCAGTTTTCCCGCACCATTTTTTGACTAGACCATCCTTTCCCCATTGGAAAAACGATACCTCTTAGCACCCTTGTCAAAGTTCACTTAACTATATATGCAAATTTTTATATTTGAGCTCTCTCTTCTATTACATTTGCCTGTAGTTATGCTAGTACCAGACTATTTTGATTAATATAGCTTCATAATGTTATGAAATCAGAAAGTGTGAGTCCCTCAAATTTGTTCTTTTTTTTCCAAAATTGTTTTGGTTATTTGAGGTTCCTTGAGATTCCATATGAATTTTAGGATGAATTTATTTCTGTAAGATATGCCATTGAGATTTTGATAGGCATTGTGTTGAATCTGTAGAATGCTTTGGATAAAATGAACATTTTAGCTATATTAAGTCTTTCATGAACATGGGATGCCTTTTCATTTGTTTCTGTCTTCTTTATTTTTTTCAGAAATATTTTGTAGTTTTCAGTATACAAGTCTTTCACTTCCTTGGTGAAGTTTATTCCTAAGTATTTTTTTAAAATGCTATTATAAGTAGAATTGTTTCTTTATTTCTTTTTTAGGTTGTTCATTGTTAGTGTACAAAAACACAACTGATTTTTAAAAATTGATTTTGTATACTGCAACTCTGACTAATTTGTTTATTAGTTCTAACAGTTTGGAAGGGGGAATCTTTAGGGTTATATATATACATAAGATCATATCACCTGTGAAAAAATAATTTTATTTCTTCTGTCTTAATTCACATGCCTTTTATTTCTTTTACTTACCTTATTGCATAGGTTTTAACACTCTTCATTTTATGGCTTAGGAAACTGAGGAATTAGTAAGTGTCTTACTACTGAAGATATTTAAAACACTAATTTACCAAAGTTCTTGTTTATTGTGTTTTGTGCACACATTTAATCCCAATGGAATCAACAGGAAAGCTATCTTCTCCCCATTGTAACTCGGGGCCTTCTCCAATACAGTCTTTGATGGAGAACTTAGGCCAATAAAAGAATAAAGCCCTGGGGAAAACCAAGTTTGTTTATGTTGAAAACCAAAACTTTATTTTCTGAAGCCTTATCTTATTTTCTTATCACCTTTTTGGAGGTGCTGCTCTTGTGAAGTTATCATTCTCTAAAATGAAAATCTTCCATATTGCTGCACACATATCCCCCTCACCAATTTATGATATTAAAATATTAGGTCTTAAACATTTTATAACTATAATAATGCCAGGTACAATAATAAGAATTTTTTTATGGATTATCTAAAAGTATAGTCATCTCAACCATGTATACACTATACATTATATAGCACTGTATGCTGTCACTATTTTATGGATGAGGAAACTGAGGCTTTGGGAATTGTTGTATCTCAGCCAAAATCATAGTGTTTGGGAAAGATGATGCCAGAGTTTATAACCAGGTCACCTAGGTCTAAACTTCCTGCTCATCAGCACAGCCCCATAGCTAGCCTCAGCCTTGCTTCTATATTGTAGGTGATCCTAAAAATGAATTCTCAGAAGACAGTAATCAGAATGGGTATGTAGATGTTTAAGTTGCTGGGATTTCCTTTTCTCTGGTTCTTCAGAGAGGCATATTAAGACTTCTGAAAGTCAGTTGGTTTCGAAACAAGTACAATCCCCTTGATATACATATGGAGATTTGCTATCCTGCCTATGCTTTAAATTAACCTTATTGATAGATTTCCTGCCAAGTGTAGTTATATTTATTATGCATGTTCCTTTGGTAGGTGAAAAAAAAATATGTGACAATTATCTTCTAAATAAAGCAATATATAAACCAGGCTTATAAATTTTCTAAAGTTTATTTTTATTTGCCAAGCTCTTCTGTACTTTTGGGGAGGTATAAATGTTTATTTAATTAAAAAAATATCTTAAAATAAAAATATTTTAGTAGTAAACAACCAGGAGTGATTTTTTTTCTTTCATTCATCTTTGTCAGCTGAAGACATTCCAAGCTAGCAGCTAGGAGTGAAATTTATGGTATCAAGATAGGTGAGCAACTTTACTGTTTCTTCCTGAGCTTAAAGAAATTTCAACCTGAAACTCCACTCTTTCTGGATTCTAAAATGTCACATCAGGCGAAGTAGTACAATAATTAGGGCTAAGACTTTACTGCAGGGCTGCAGTCAGGGTTACGATTCCCTGGAAGTGATTTAGGGAATGCACACTCTGGGGCAGGGAGTTCTCATCTTGAGATAAAAAATATATATATCAAGAAAAGGCAGTGAGAAAAAGTGCCTTCATTTGATCTTTTTTTGACATTACCTAAGATAGCCAGATAATGCAATTTGTTTGGAATACTCTTGGCTTTGATGATCTGGGGAGAAATATTGAAACAAAAAATTGGGGTCAGTGGTACTTATAAACAGCTACTTTATAACTGTCCTATCTAAACCAGGCTTGAGTTGGGGGAAAAGGGAGTGATTTCCAAAATAATTCACACTTTGTGGTTGCTCTAAATAGCTTAGAACTCTAGAACTTTCTATCTGACTAGGAAAAACAAAGACTCAGCTGATCAGTTACATATGTGAGCTTGTTCAGAGAATCTCTGATAGAATCTGTGATTGCAACCCTTTTAGACCCCGTGTTCCATTTTATAACAAATATTTGAGCACCCTTTTTGCTATCCTGAAATAATATTTATATATTACACATTAAAAATAAAGATAACATTCTATTATAAAAGGAGAACTAAAAGAATTTTCAGTAATATATATATATCTTAATTTGCAAATATTCAGACAAGACTACTGTTAAAAGATAATTTAAAAAAAAACACAGGTAAAATCATGACTCATTCAGATATAAAAATGAACATATGTATGTATTTTAATTAACTAATAACCATGGACCTATGCAAATATTATAACCTGTTTAAGAGAAAAACCAAAGGATAGACACATTTATAGATCAGGAATATTATAATGATACAAGTGTAGGCAAAACTAATTTCTTCAACAGTAGGAAAGAGAGGTTAATTGAACCTCTACCAGACAAGACAGAATTTGGATGTCTGCAGACACAAATTATTTTGCATTGCTATCAGCTGCATTTTACTGTTGTAGAATAGCTCCCATGGAATCAGAATCAGATAACCCAGAGGGATGTGCTGTCGACAGTGCACAGTTTTCCATTGAAGTACACAATTTTCCTCACATTATTCTTAATGAAGTAATCAGACATTTGCCACGATTGGTAACAACACCCTGAATGAGGCACCTATACAGGCAGACTGACTCGGTTGGTTGAATTCAGTCCTGTATACTGAACAGTGATGCTTTCACATAGTTTCTGAAGTAGAGACCAACTCTTGGTAAATTTCCAAACACAAAAAGTACACCCCTCCCTAAATTTACACAGTACCTAAACTCCTAGAAAATTCAGTGCCTATTAAAATAATTTGAGAACACTTTGCATTTGTATGTATAATGGAGTTGGGTTCTGAGCTCAGATTAATTATAATTAAGTTTTTCACCTATATGAATAACTGGCAAGCCATTCAAAAACTGTGGAGGATATAGCAAATCCTTTATTGTGGGGGATTTTTCTGCACATTTCAGGGGATCTTCCACCCTGGCTGGACCCAGTGAACACAAGTGGTACCCTGCAATCATTGTGACAACTGAAACAAAAAGCCTCACAAGTTATTGACACACTGATGGAGAAGCACTGTCTCAGCTGAAATATGCCCTGAGAACCTTGCTTCCTCCTAACCTCCAGCAATACCATTTGCTGAACCAGGTGGCTATGGAGAAAGTCAGAGGAGAGGACCTTGTTGAACAGGGTTAGGCCAGAAGTATTTTTAATTTAAAGAACTGGCTCATCTCCTCTGAATCCTTCTCTACCAAGTTTAACTACCCAAAAAGTTGAGAGACAAAAGAGGTCCCTCATTGAAACCAGTCTATTTCAGTTGGAATTTGCTTCTGCCTTTCTGAAGAGTTCTTGCCTTGTGGAATAGGGTGGGGAGGGGCAGACAGAAAATGGTACAGTCAAATGACCGAAGTGTTGGTCTCAGAATAAGGGAAGTGGTCCAGGAAGTGTTGGGACTGTGCACAATTTTGCCATGACTCAAGGGGCTGTTGCCACTCAGACGCAGCTCAATGTTGCCAGATCTTCTCATTTTACTTTCAAAAGAAATAGCACATCTAAAATTTCATATGTAATTTTTTAGTTCTTAAATGTTGGTTCATATTTATATATATGATATGTGTGAATGGATACATACATACATATGTATGTACATACATACATACGTACGTGCACACATACATACATACATACATACATACTTTTATGTACATACATACATACATAGCATTATTTATACACATGATTCCTTATTGTTAGACCCATGAATAGCAACTACACTTTAGGTGCTGACTAGGTCCCTCTTTTGCATCATAATGAAAATGATGAGATGGGTATTTTACTCCCATTGAAGAGATGAGGAGAAGGAGACTTACAGAAGTTAAGCAATTTGCCAAGAATCACACACTAAGTAGCCAGGTTGGGATGTTAATCAGGGCTGTTCTGCTCCTGACACAGGGTTGCTGCCCAGTTTCTGAAAAGACCACAGGACATTGTTCTCTTAATCTTAATGACTCAAGGACAAAAACAAACAACAGGAACAATTTCTGCTGGAGTTTATGTTTATGCATTTATTTAAGTAAACAATTAACAGAGTGTAAAGCTTAACATTTCTTAAAGCTTCTTGATCTATGTCCCTGTCAGAAGCATAGGTAGCTTTCTGTAGAAGGAAGAGTATCTGACTTTTGAGTGTTTGCAGTGAACTGAGTAAGTTACTTGCTGTGTTAACCTACCATCCATCAAAGCCAATGATGAGAATGACTGGATCTCTGGGTTGCTTGTGAAAAATGTCAAAAGCTTTAATTGAAAGGATCTCCAACACAGGACACAAGTAACTTTCTCGTTGTAAATTCCTGTCTTGCTCCCAGATGCCCTGGGCTCAGCCAAATGCCAAGTGCAGGTAATTTTGCTATACTTAAGCCATAAGCCCCTGACAAGGCCTTTGATGATGTTCAGCTTGAAGTCCCCAGTGGGGAGCGACACACTGGAAGCAACGTCAGGGTCTAACCTCTCTTTTGTGAATGTCTGCTAATTAAACCAGCCTTATGGAAAATGGGACATTTACTATTTAAAATGTCCTGGTTGGAATGCTCATATGATGAAAAAGATGGGCTTGCAACTACCTAAAAGGGTATTTGTTGCAACAAAGCAACAGAAGCAGCATTCCATCAGAAGCTTTTCATGATCTTCACGAAAATCCTTTACAAGTTTCCTTTTCTTGGTTTGCTCATTCATTCATTCATTGCCCTAACTCAGTTCAAGGTGTTACCCAGGCTTACATTCTATTCAATAGTAAGCATTTCTTTTTCCATATCTTCTGGAAGATGTCTGTAGGCTTCCGCAGACTATCGAAGGGGCTCATAGAACAAAAGTGGTTAAGAATTCCTCAGTGAAATTTCTCATCCATAAGCTTTTCAAACAAATACACAAACAAATTTCTGGCCCCCAAAACTTTTCATTACATCCATAATGCATGCTTACTAAAAACAAAGTAGGAAGAAAAAAGATAAAAACAAAAGTCTTAGTAATCTACTTTAAAAAAACTGTGTGTTATTCAGGATAAATTGCAGGAGAAGGCATCAATAGAATCAATGAAATTTGATTTTAAGGTAGAGTTAGGTGAGAGCTGACCCCCAAATTTGCTACATTCTCTTATTCTTACAAAGTCTGGGACAAGATGATCATTCAGTTACCTAATGTTCCTGTAGATAAAATTCTTTTGTTGATAGATAAGACTGCTAAAACAGTTATTATCTATATTTAGAATAATACATAAATAGTTTAACAATTACACACCAATATATACTCTGAACTTAAAGTCCAAAGCAATTTAGGACTGTTCTCCATATGTATACAGCAAATCATGTACCATTGTAGAGCCCTTAGTATGCTTAAGAAGAGAGGCAGAGAATACTAATTTGGAAATGAAATGCAGGGAAGCATAATTGTGTAACTGAAATCTAGACACTCCTGGGAACATAATTTCATGAATAAAGATGATGTAGCATTTCTGAATGATGTATTTTAAGATTAATATTTCTCAATAGTACTTGTCAAAGTGAGTAGCAGTAGAATCTATAATAAGTACTTTATTGAATTACATTTAGTTTAAATATAAAAGTAAAAAGGCATCATGAATTCTCATGTCAAATTATGTCACCCTAAAGTTAATTAGTTATACCATGATTCAAAAAAATTCTTTTTAATTTGACAAAATACAGGTTTGTGTTTCTAACAATTCAATCATTACTTAATTAATAAAATTTATATTTTAGAGCAGTTTTAGGTTCACAGCAAAATTGAGCAGAAGGTACAGAAAATTCCCAAGTACTCCCTGTCCCCACATATGCACACAGCCTCCCCCGCTGTCAATATCTCTTACCACAGTGTTATGTTTGTTACAGTCAGTGAATGTACATTGACACATTATTATCACCCAAAGTCTATACTTTGCGTTATGGTTCGCTCTTAACCTAAAGTTCTGGAAAACTAAAATACTGTGGCCAACTTTTGTTGGTTATATCGCTCAGCCTCTTCATCTCAAATTGAAATCAAGACAGACAGGCCCACTGTTAGGGGACTCATTTTCTTTCTTTTTCTAGCTTCTTTTTAGCATTGAATATTATTTATCAAGCAAGGCAAGAAAATATACTTTTGCCTCTGGTTTTTTGAATTAAGAATCCTCTTAGCTATTTTAACAGATCTTTTTAAGAAAAAAATGGGAAGGAATCAGTAGGCTGTGTTTCTACATTTTCATTTATCATCTCCTTTTATATCTATTTAAAATCCAAGTCCATTCACTCAGAATATGAAATGACACCAAAAAAACTTCATCCAAGTTATTCTCTGTCCCTACACTCTATGGAAAAAAATAAACTCCCCCTTCTCAGAAGATAAAAATATAATCTACTGAGAATCAAATGATAGATTTTGTACCAGTGAGTGATGGAGGTGGTGATAATGAGTGATAAATACATTGAGGATGTCAGTCAATATACTCATCCTCCTCATAGTAATTATTTGTTTATTGTCTATCTTTTCTGTAGGACTGTCAGCTCCCCAGGGTCAGAGACAAGGCCCATTTGATTACTTTCTGGCACACAGTCAATATTTCAATACATATTTGTTTAAGTAGCAATGATTTATCAGACATATTAAGTGTTAATCAACCTTATTTATTTATTTAACATTAATTGAGCACCTGCTAGGTACCAGACTACATGTTGGGTATTTGGGGTATATAAAGGTGCGTAAAGTTCATTCCCTGCCCTCAAAGAACATGCACAACTGTCATTGTAGCACGTTGTCCTTGTCGAGTTCATATTCCATCAACCTCCCTCTCCTCCCACTCTAGATAGTTCACCTAGATGCTATTGCTTCCAGCATCTCTTCCCATGAAGACATTACTGAGCCTCCGAGCAGCTTAGCAGTTAAGAGCAGACTGGAAGTGTCAGAGGATTAACATCTTCAGAACTCAAGTCCAATGAAGATGGGAGGTTTTTTGTCCTTCAGTAGGACACTTTTGAGCATGTGCCACCCAGACTCTCAGGGGTTCTCCAATGGGTTTGGGCCCCATTTGCTTACAGCAGTAACTCGTTCATCAAAACATCATTATTGGCTTTTCTCTTTTCTTGGTCTCCCTTTCTACTCCCTCAAAGTGCTTCCTGGTATCTCTTCACAAATAGCTTCTTATACCCAAACCCCTCACTCTGGGTCTAATTTTAGAAGAAGCATTGACACCAGAATGTGATAGTGAGAGAAGTGTGAAGAGAGTCTTATGGGAATGCAGAGATGGGTGGGATTAGCTTTTCTAGCTAGCAGAAGATTCGGCATTGTTTGAATAGGGTCTGGGTGGAGACAGTGAATGCACCTGTAAGAAGAGATGCTTCAGCAGAGAAAACAGAGGCACAGAGGTGCTGGAGAATACAGAGTGCTCAAGAAGATGTAGGCAGTCGAGTCCAGGGGAATACGGGTAGAAGAGCATCTCAGATGTTCCTGGAGCACCGTAGAGCCTCTCACATTCCAATGAGGAGGAGGTATCTCCTGCCCCTTTCATCCTAAGCTTCAACTCCAGTTGCTCATTCTTTTTATTCTGGTACTTTAAAATATTTGGTAGGAAGATCCAAATATGGAAACAGACGTGGTTACACAGAATCTGTAAAAACAGCCGTATTGTAACCGCTGACCAACACAAGCATGGCTTTTTCTTTCTGTCTGTAGATTTTAATTCATGTTTTCTGAGTTCTCATGACATGCTAAGAATTAATATTTTGCTCTTTCTGAGGACATATGTTCCAAACACAGTGTCCATGCCTCAATCCAGACAGGGAACTTTCATGCCTTCTGTTGCAAGCTAATATAAACTTAAAAAAAAAAAGTGTGTCATGGAGTCAAAGAAAATAAGGCAAGCTAACTCTACATTAGCAACTGTTCTATTAGTTTCCAAGCAAGTGCAATGAGTATGCATGGTCCTGCTTGTTCTCTCTTCCTGTGTCAAGGAAATAGTTTCCCTGTAATAAAATGTTCTGACAAGTCATTACATCTCCAGTACTGACTCAATTATAGCCTCTTGCTGTGATCAACAACTGCTAAGTTGGTTACAAACCCAGAATGAGAGCTGAAAACCAAAAAATAGAGGTGTGGAAGGAGGATGGGAGCAGAATAATTTGGTAATTTTCTTAGCATAGGAAAGCTAATTTAGGAAAGACAAAATGTGTACTTCTGGAACAGGTATACAATATTGGAAAGTAACAAAGAAATTAAAGAAGTTATTAAAACTCACAAGAGAATTTGGTGAGAGAACACTAGTTTCAACTCAACATGCACTAGTGTGCATTATTATGTTTTGCTCTATACTTAGCTTTGAAGAAAGCCACAAATTACAATGGCTAAATAGAGCTTCTGAAAATGGAAAATAGCAATACTACAACTGCAGAACAGTTCTTGGGTACAGTGCCTGCCATACCATCGCAAAACTGGAATGGCCAGGGTGAACTTCTGAAATTCCTCCCTCCCTCTTCTACCCTCAGGAATTTCAGCCATCTCCTTCATGAATCTCCATTGCTATAACATTGTTTATGTAATAAATACAGCTTTGTTTGTTTTTAAACTGGGAGTTTCAGCCAAAGGCTGAGATAGAAAGAAAGCCATAGGGGTACTCCAATAAGGTTTAGTATTTCGAGAAGAGATTAATTTAAGACATACCTGGATCCAAAAGATAATAATGATAATCACATTTATTAAGCTCTCTGTATGGCCAAGGCGCTGCTCTATAGCCATTACATATATTAACTAATTTATTCTCATAACCACATTATGAAGTATATAGTGCTCCTAACCTATTTTACAGATGAGGAGACTGGGGCACAGAAAGGCTAGGAAATTTGCCCAAGGTCACATGGCTGGTAAGTGGCAGCAGCAGCAGGATTTAGTCTGGTCTCAGAGCCTATGTTCTTGATGACCACACAGGTGCCTCAGAGAGCATGCACTGGACTGAACATTTGTGTCTTTCCCAAATTCACATGTTGAAGCTCGAACTCCCAATGCGATGATAACTGAAGGTGGGACCTTTGGGAGGCAATTAGGTTTAGATGACTATAAAGACCGCATGATGGAATTATCACCCTCACGAGAAGAGGAAGAGACACTAGAGCATCCCTCTCTACCACATGAGAGGGGCACAATGAGAAGGTGGCCATCTGCGAACCAAGAAGGGGGCCCTCAGCAGGAACCGAATCTGCTGGTGCCTTGGTCTTGGACTTCCAGCCTCCAGAACTGTAAGAAATAAGTGTCTGTGGTTGAAGTCAGCCAGGCTTTGGCGTTTTGTTACAGAAACACAGGAACACTAAAACAGACCACAAAGCTGTTACAACCAAGCTGCTACCCAGGGAGTCAGGGAATTGTAGGCAGAGGACTTTGTGCTCCTAAAAGGGATGTGTTTCAGGTGCTTCTCTGGGAGGACCATGCTTCCAGGATGGGATTGAGTCACAGAGCCTGCTCGGCTCAAATGTGATATAGGGTAGAGACTAGATCAAGAATCAGAATTCTGTAGGAAGCTGGGTAAACTAAAGGTTGGTACCTTTCTGGTTATCAGAGGTCACTTCATTCCTGAGTAAAGCAGCTGTTAGGAGCTAAATATGCAGAAATTTCTATCTGGGATGAGAAAGAGGAGCAAGCCAGTGGTAAAACCCCTCCAATTCTCATCCCTTAGGAGATGGTACACATCAAGATCCATGTTAAACATGAAGAGAGTTATTTGAGGTGCCCCAGCACATCCCACACGGCCTTTTAGAGTTCCAGACCCAACTGATTTATCTTTAACTCAGTTATTTGCATTGACTGAATATTTAATGGAATACATGTGGTAACTCTGAGACATCGCTGAGGAATAAAAGACATTCCCTTTGTTATCAAATTTTTGCCACAATGAACAATGCTACTATAATATCCCTATGTATATACGCTCTTATATTTGGGAAATTTTACTTCCATGGAACAGATTCTGAGAAGTAGGGCTTTTGAGGAAGAGTGATTTACTTTGAAAGGTATTTTCAGGTTTGCTTTCTAAATAGGCTCTAACAAATTACTTTCCACGGTTACTGTAGGACAGGGGTCCCCAACCCCCAGGCCACAGACTAGTACAACAGGAGGTGAGTGGCGGGCAAGGGAGCAAAGCTTCATCTGTATCTGTAGCTGCTTCCCAGCTCTAGCATCACTACCTCAGCTCCACCTCAGATCATCAGGCATTAGATTCTCATAGGAGCACCAGTCCCTGGTGCCAGAAAGGCTGGAGACTGCTGATGTAGCACATATTTTTTTTCTTTCTTCAACATCCTTCCTAAGTTTAGGGTGTTCTTCCCAGGAAGAAGCCAGATACTTTTCTAAAATCCCCTGCAGTTTGAATACAGGCATATGATATAGGCCCTGTCAGTCATACACCATAAAGACTTCACATTAATGAGACAAAGATACAGGCCCTGCACAGAATCCCGTCTGGTGAGTTGTCTGCAGATACTTCCAGCTTCTAGATTTAGCAGAGGTAGTCATGCCTCATTTTGGAAACTTTACTGCTCTGAGATAGGGATTCAATAAAAATCCTTCAATAACAGGAGTTGATTGATCTTCTCTTAAATGCATTAACTTCTGTCTATCCCATTGCCTATACACCAGTTGAGGCTACCTCTTGCTGGACAGCAGCAAATAAACTTCCAACTGGTCTCCCAGTCCATAGAGTCTCTGCAGCCTGAATGATCTTTCTAAAACTCAAATCTGGCCATGTCATCCTTTTAAAACCTTTCATTTTTTTTCTCCTTTACTCCAGGTTGAAGTTTCTATTCCTTAGCCTAGCACACAAAACCCTTCAACAGCTGACCTCAGCTTCCCTCCCCAGGCACACCTCTCAGTCCACAATTTGTATTCTACACTTTAATCATACTGTACGTTTTCCAGTTCCTTGATTGTCCCATTCTCTTTCTCACTTCTGGGCTTTTGCAAACATGTACTCTCTACTTTCTTATCTTCTCCTTTGCCTGCCTAATAATTTGTTCTCCAGGTGTCAATTTAGATGTTGTTTCCCAGACTATGCAGGAATAGATTAGGGGTTCTTTCTCTAGAGCAGTGGTCCCCAACCTTTTTTGATACCAGAGATTGGTGCTCTTATGGGAATCTAATGCTTGATGATCTGAGGCGGAGCTGAGGCAGTGATGGTAGCCCAGGAGCTACTGCAAATACAGATGAAGCTTTGCTCATCTGCTGGCAACTCACCTCCTGCTGTGCAGCCAGGTTCCTAACAGGCCATGGACCAGTACTGGTCCACAGCACAGGGCTTGGTGACCCCTGCTCTAGAGTCTCTCATAGTTCTATTTATTTTATCTCTGTTTACCATGAAGTCACCTAAAGGCAGGGGCAATGCCTACTTTGTTCCCTGTTACATAATCAGTGTCTAACATATAGTAGGTAATACATAAAAATTTAATGAATTAGTAAATAAATAGATAAGATGGATACTATTATCACCCATTACTCATAGGGTAATTGAGAATTAGAGCATCTCTTTTTAGAACACGAGGAGGCTAGTTAGCATTGGACCTGGGACTAGAACAGATCTTTCGATACTTGATATATTTTCAATTATCCTTCATTGCCCCTTCAGGTGCAATCTAGCTATCACTCTACGAGTTTTAATAAACATCATTATGATGTGCAAAGACTCTGTAAGGCAGGTTTCTCAACCTCAGTGCTATTTTGGACCAGAAAATTCTTTGTTGTGTGGTTGTCCTATGTATTGGAAGATGTTTAGCAGCATTTCTGACCTCTACGCTCTAGTTTTAGTAGTATTTCTCTCACTTCAGCTATCTCCAGATACTGTCAAACATCCCCTGGCATACAGCGGGGTAGGGTGGCAAAATAGCCTTCCAATATGAACCAGTGCTCTCAGAATATAAGGCACCCTTTTTTCAACCTCTACAGTTTTGGGTTGAGAATATAAGTCTCAACACAGACACCCCTAAGTGGAAAAATGGAAGACAAGAGTAGGCTATGTCTAAATATCAACCATGTATCTTTTAAGCCACAGGTCATAACCTCACAGAGCCTCAGTCTTCTTATCCACAAAACAGGGATAATACTACTCAATGAGTTACATTAACTGAACTAAATAACTGCTTTCTTTTTGGCTCACTAACACATGCATAAAGAAAAACACAATTAAAGATTCAGGGTGAAATGGAATGGATTGAGAATAGAAAGCTTTTGTATTTGGGGAGGCCAAAAAAATCCCTAAATTTCAGGAACAAGAATAAGTATGACATTTGAACTGATCAGCTTATGAGCATGCCTCTTATTTATTTTCTCATAATTTTATGGTTTTTTGAAGAAAATAAGAAAGGAAAAGTCATACTTAAAGATCAGCTACAATTTTTACCTATGATTACACACCCAACACTGGATTTGGTGGAAGAGAGGGCTGTGAGTTTCAATATCTATCAACAGTGGAATCAGGTGAATTAGTGATTGCTCCCTTATGGTTTTTAATGCATTTTCATTTAGTATTTGACGTTACATTTGTATACAATATTGACTATTCAATTTTGAATAGCAAGTTTAGAAAAAATATTTTCCATCTAAGTAGCTATCATTTTTTGCTGACTTCCTACTTTGACACAATTCTGCTACAGAAAATACTTCTTGGGAATTCCAAATGGTGTCATTGCCTAAGGGTTCAAGGATTAAGTAAAGGGATAATGGCATTTCTGTTGGGAGTGGTAGAGATCAGCTGTACTCACAGAGCTTTGCTCCCTCTCTTCCTGTCCCCTGCCCCTTCCCTGGTACTATAGAACTGCTTCCTCCCCTTCATCCCTAGGGGGATGCTCCAAACTATAACTTTTGCCACAGAACTAGATCCTTTTTACTTAGGTCTAAGGATATCTACCTCCTAAAACCTAAACCTGAAAATATAAGAGAATAATATCGACCAAAAGACATGAATTAAAGTGTCCACAATTAATAATATCCCAAACCTATAACATACTAAGTGTCCCTCACAGTGGGATGGATGGATTGAGGTAAACTCATACAGTAGAGTACTACAGAGCAAGTAGAAGTAAAAAACTATGGCTTCATGCAAAGACACAGATGAATCTACTGTTAAATGAAAGAGGCAAGACACAAAAAGATTTACCCAGTACTCTTAAATAAAGTTAAAAAGCAGCAAAATTAATCTCTGCTGTTAGAAGTCAGCCTGGTGAAAGTCAAGATGGTGGTAACCCTGTGATAGGGAGGGTTTCTGGGTGCTGTTTATAAGTGTGTTCACTTTGTGAAAGGAAATTCACTGGGCTCTTCACTTAGGACTTGTGCATTTTTCATATGTAGATTATACTTTAATCATTCACTTAAAAATAAATAAAAACATTAAAAAATATATCTAATATTTTAAGATTTTGAAAGTCCTCTTTCTTCTACTAAGGCCTCTCTCTCCTAAGATATGCCCTTATAACAAAAGTTCTTTAAGCTTTACTAACACTTTTCAGAAATTAGAAGAGGAGCTAAAAGACTTTAGTTCTAGATTTCACTTAATTTTCCTATCAATTTCTGTGAACTATGCATTAAGCATAGAACATTATTGCTTTAATTTATTCCTACTCCATAGAAAGGAAAAGTGAAATGACTTATTCAGGGCCTCATGTTCTTTAGTAACAAAAGTGGCATTAAAAAATCTCAAAATGAAAGTAGTAATGGCAGTTTATGGCCCCAAAGCTCCCATGATTTCCTTTTCTAGTTAATAATAAAGATGTTATTAAGACAGAGAAGCAACTGGGTTGATCATTATATAAATAAAGAACTTAAATTAATTTGCTCCATTTAGATAAAGATAATGCTTTCATTTTATTATTGTAACTCCTAAAAACATCTTCTTTTAGTTGGCAGTTATAAGCTTCTTCTCAAGTATTAAAAAAAAACAAAAGGTGCAATAAGAGAGTGTAGGTTTCTGTTCCTATAACAAACAGCCCCCAAATCGTCATAGTTTAAAACTGCTACAGTTTATAATTATGCCACATGTCTATCAAATGTCAGTGGGAGCTTTGTTTCACTTCTTTATGGTTCTCTGTCTGGGACCCAGGCCGAAGGAAAACCATTGTCTGAATCATGGCTATTCATGATGGCAGTGGGAAAGAGAAATGGTAAGGTACCCACTTGCTTCTAAATCTTCTGGGTGGAAGTGACACACACAATTTTCACATGTATATCTCCATCATGGCAAGCCTCGTGACCACTCCCTACCTCGGGTGTGTGGGGATATGCAATCCTACATTGAGTCTGAAAGGAGGGGAAACTGGAATACAACAAGTCCTCACTAAGTGATCAATACTGTCACCGACATTAAGCAAAATGACATGTAACAAAACCAATTTTACCATAGTCTCATTGATAAAAACAAGAGTTAAGTTCCTATGGCATCTCATCAATGTTATAACTAAATGACGTTATTCGAGGACCTGCCATATTGGGCAGTGGCTCTAATGACTATCTCAAAATAGAACTAAAACTGTCTCTCATGAGAGTCCCATAGTTCCCCATGAGTTTACCACAATCACTGTGGCCTACACTATTTAAAGATACTATAGAGTGAAGATAAACTGCAGAAAGTAAAACATAGACATAAATGGTAGCATTGGCAGGTGTAAATAAAACTCTTTCAACTATAATTGAAAAGATTTTTATGAAAGGCGTAAGTGGTTTTCATCTGCCTTTCTGCAAATAGTTTAGTGAGCTGAATAATCAATATTCCTCTGAAGTGCCCAGAAACCATTTCTACTGAAGGCAACTAAATAAATGAATTGCCCTCCAGGGCTGTAACATCGAACCTTTTAAATGAAGGCAGCTTACTACATAAATGCAAACCAAACACATCCCTTGTGGTTATTATAAGCACTAAACATCAATAGGAGACAGTGCTTTTAAGTAGGAAAGATAAAAAATCTGTTTTTGTTGGGGCTATGATCTCTAATGTTGACTTAAAAAGAAAACAAAAGATAATTTCACAGTTAATAATTTGTTTTTCATGGCTTTCTCACTTTATTTTCTCTGCACACAAACCTAACCAAAATCATTAGTACTGGTAAATTAAAGGAAGAATGTGTCAAGCTTTACTCTTTAGCCCCACTAAGTTGTCACTTTCTGTATGGGGTTTTGAGGGATATTGTCTTTGGTGAGTAGCAAATAAGTATTTTATAAAATAGCATTTAGTTAAGACATGCATTTAAATGGATACTGGTCAAAACACAAAACTGAAATAAAAGTACATATACATACAACACAACTTGGCTAATTAGCAGGTGCCAATGCATGGGTTTTCTCTGAAATTAAGTATCTTGTTTATATGCTATCACACTTGAAATGCTGCCAGGCTCTAAGACTTACTTTAAAGTTTGAAATAACATTAATACATGTAATACATCCTTCTGGTACCTCTGTAGCAGGAATATTATTGATGCTCTACCGTCATATTATTTGTTAGTTTTAATATCCTAGTGTTTATGTGTATCATGGTGTAAGACTACATATGGACTTATGGCTACATCAAGAAATAACAATTACTTGATCTAAGTTATGAATTATCTTCCTATTTTTTAAATTGTTAAAGCAAAATTTTTAAGTGAAACTTTGAATATCAGTGTGGAATGTAAAAGTGAAAAAGTGACATTTAGATATGGTTCTGGAATATTAATTTAAATATCAATGATAATGGCTTATAATAAAGATACAGATTATGAGAGCCACAGCAAGGATGGTGGCTCCCAGAACAGAAGAACAAGTAGGGCAGCCAGTGAGGTATGGATAGCAGTATAGTGAGGCTTGGCAAAGGCTGGATCAGGGGATAGCATGAGGAGCTGTGGTGATCAGAAGGGCAAAGAGAGGAAACAAAATGTGAGATGGAGTATTGCCTGTTCGAGGCAGTCCAGATACATGAAGGTATTCCAGAAGAAAAATTACTCTAACACCTTCTGAAAGATTTTTATCCTTCCAATCTTAGACTTTCTTATTTGTTATGGTCTCCAATAGAAGATTAATCCTTCTGGAAGTGAATGTCAGCCTAATTCTCTGAAGAGCTCCCTAGTTGGAGACAAAGGTCTTGCCTTCTGGCCTGACTGGGGCTTCCAAGGGGGATCTCTATATTCACATTTGTTACCTCAGTGCCCAAGCTTGTCACATGTAGGTACTTGATAAATATTTGTCAAATAAATGAATGTTGGATAAAAAATGTGAGCAGAATGGAAAGTGGAGCAAATGGTGGGGGCACGTTCTCTTCCGTCTGATGGTCCATCTTGAACAAATAATTCATTCCTGGTCCAGCACCAGGACCATCATGAAAACCTCCTTAGCAAAGCAGGCACATTTCAGAGTTGTAGAAGTTTTGTTCAGCCCTTTGTCTGGGTTTCTTCTATGTCGTGGACTTTTATTGGCATTTGATCTTTAGTTTTGTTGAACTAATTTTCTAGGCCCAAGATGGAGCTGCTCCTTCTGGGGTTGCCAATGCCAGCAAACCAAAACTTAGATAACTTTCATATTCCTATAAGTGGTCTGCTTGACCAGAAATGCAGTCAGCCAATCCCCAAATTCCAAGCAAACTCCGGGCCTTCTCATTCCAAACAAGGTTGACTATGAGGTCCCAACTAATCAGATGTTTTCTATCATTCTCTTTCTGATTCTGTATTCTTTATTCTTTAAAGCTTCCTACCTTCATCCCCATTTTTCAGTTCTGTGAAAGGAGACTGTCTGCTTCATGAAGTGTTAAATAAAGTTTGTATTACCTAAATTGTCTTCTTTAATCATTTTAAACAGCTCATACATGAGAACAGAAAGCGCCTTTATTAATATTCATTTATGCTACAAGGTAGTTGAATCAAATGTCAACACTCTCATGACACAGAGGGAAAACCAAAGGTATAATTTCATGGGAGTAAATGTGGAAGGAGAAGATTAGCAACTTCCTCAATTACATTGATCTTACTTATTGACTAGTGAAGAGTGAGAGACCTAATTTTGTAAATGCCATAAGCAGCAAGAAAGCACCCAATGTATGACCTTCTAAATGACTTTGACAATAATTACATGTTGAGACCATAATAACTCTGATCTCTCAGTGACTCTGCTTATCTTCAAATACCTAGCTAAAATCTGGAGCAGATGAACATTGCAGTTTGAAACTGAACACCCTTAGATTAATATTTTATATTACCAAGAATATAATTACAAAAGGGATATTGATTTTTTAAAATGGTTTTCAAATACTCCAAGCCTTAATATACACTTTTTTAACCAAAGCATGCATTAGAGACATCACAATCTAACATTAACATCTTATTGTACTTAATAACGATCCCAAAAGTTTATTGTGAGAACATTACCGAAGAAGCAATATTTTCACAATGTGTTGTATTCACCTCTCATAAAGCTTTCCCCCTGCTTTGCTCTCTGGCCAGCTGTGCACTCCTTTATGTTCCTGACTGGACTGATAGTGTACTCAAGCAGAAGACAGGACACTTCTGGGATAGAGGCAGCCAAGTTATGAGACCGAAGCACACTTCTGTAGCCTTTAAACTTCCAGTTTCAAAAGGATTCTCTAACGTTCTCAGCAGTGGTTCTCATTTTTGTATATTAGAATAGCCTGTGAAGTTTTTTAAAAAATGTGAATACCCAGACCCCATGGGAGACCATTTGTAATCTTTGGAGGATCGGGCCCTCAAATTTGCTTTATCAAAACTCCTATGTGATTCTAATTCTACCTGTGTGCGTCCCCCACAATTTATACATTGAAATCCCAATGCCCAATGCAATAGCACTAGGAGGTGAGGGTTTCTGGGACATGATTATGTCATGAACTTAGAACCCTCATGAATGAGATTAATGACTTTATAAGATAGGCCCTGGAGCGCTCCCTTGCTCCTCCTGCCAAGTGAGGATACAAGAAGTCTGCAACCTGGAAGACGGCCCTCACCCAACCGTGCTATTCACCTGGTCTTAGACTTGCAGACTTCAGAACCGTGGGAGATAAACTTCTGTTGTTTACAAGCCACCCAGTCTATGGTATTTTGTTATAACAACCCAACCATGCTAAGACATGTTGGGTTGAAAACCCATCCGGCTTCCACCACAGTAACTGAACAGCTATTATCTCTTAGATCTAATTTCCTTTATTTAGAAGGCCCAAATATCTGTTAGCCAGGAAGTAATAGCTTAATGATATTTCTCAAACTTCTCATTTTCTTGTCACCTTCATAATTTTTGCCACTTTTATGTATCATGTATTCTATTCTTTATTCTCTTCTCTAAATTAAATTACATCTAAAACTGAAATATAAGTAATTAAAAACAAAATTTCTTATTACAATGGTGAATAGAAAATCAGTACCATTTGCCATCAAGAGAAAGCAAGTGGTGGTGGGGGGAAGCAGAACAAATAGCCCTCATATTATTCAAATCAAGCCAGATACTGTTATTTGCCTAAAGGCATCCAGCCAGAGACTTGCTTTCTTTTTGTTAACAAGGGAATGGAGAGAGTCGTCCAGCACACAGGCCCCTTGCCAGGGACCCAGGCCTAAGGCTTAGAGCTACTCTGGCCATTGGGATCATTCAGAAAAGGCCATGTGATCCAATTTGTGCTAATGAAACATGAAAGGGATATTTCCTGGAGACTTTTGAGGGAAAAGGATTTTCTCTCTTCGGGAGCCCTTGGAAAATAATACATCTCTTCCTCTGAATGCTGATTGCAGCCAATGTTGGGTACAAATACAAGGCCTGGAGCTGGCCCAGCCATCAGAAGAGCTGCTGCCATCTCAAGACTAAGACCAGCATACTAGAGGTTCCTGAGCCAGCTGAGCAGACTAGCCAAAGAGGTCTTTCCTCTTGCCCTCTAGGCTGTTTCAGTTACTGAGAATATTTTGAGTTGGGCTTCTGTGGTTAGCAACCAAACACATCTTAATACAGGACAAGAAGCAAGTATTCGAAGACATACTAGCACCCAACAGACACTTTCTCTTTGATATTAGGGAGTACCATCTTTATTGATTCAAGGTCATTTAATGCCATATCTATCCATCAAATAAAATCATCTTAGTGGCACACAACCCTCACTGGGGAAATATTTTTCTTAGGTTGGGAGAGAATACAACTTAACAGAAACAAAGCTGCAGAAGGCTATGATTAGTTTATGTTTACTTCATGGTAACTTTTCTCAATAAGAAAATCCAAAGTGCACATTGAACTCCCACAAGAATCTTTGAAAGTGTGAGCTAGGGTTGGCGGACAATAAGTTATCGAAATAGTGTCTGTGCCTCTGGCATTAAGCGTGGAGCTCTACTGAGCATTTTCTCAGTCACTGGCATTCAAAGTGTGGCCCATGGACCAACAGCATCCATGGCATCACCCGGGAGCTTGTTAAAACTGCAAAGTCCCAGGCCTCACCCCAAACTACTGAATCAGATACTGCATTTTAACAAGATGCCTTTTGATTTATATGCAAACTAAATTTTGAGAAGCACCGTCCTGGGTGCAGGTCGCCAGCTTAGTACTGCTTAGACTGTAAACAGCTGATATGTGCAGAGCCTGGACTCAGAGAGATCTGCCTCCACCTGTGGAGTGCCAGCTCTAACTCCCAGCCCATGATTGTCTGCTTTGTTTTCCTCCAGTGTCCTCGACAACGGATAGGTCATCTCCACAAAGAAACCGGTTTCTTTCAATTCCATGGGGTTTCATTTAATACCAGCATATCTCAGTCCATCGCTAGCACTCTCACCTTATCGTTGTAGAAGTCATAGTTACCGAGCCAAATGAACAGCTTTAGGGTTTTCTCCCTTGCTATTAAATTCCTCATAACCTGTAATTAATTCATTCATTAACTCAAGCACAGATTAAACTCCTTCTTTATGTCATTTGTAAACCATATCGCCCAGATTTTTTGTCACAGTCATGGTGGTGATTAGCAATTCCCCAAGGCCTTTCACAATCAGTGGATTCTAAGCTGTCCTAAAGAAATATTCAGTCAAGAGCTCTCCTGCCTCTATGAAGTTTTGAAATTAATTTTTTTCTTTTTCTTCAATCAACGGTCACGTACATTACATACCAATGGCCACTAAAGGGTAAGTGAATGGATGCAAAATTAAAAAAAAAAAAAGAATGGAAAGAAAAAGAGAAAGAAAAAAATCATAGCTCCTTCCTTCTATCCGGGACCGCTGTACTTCATTTTGCAGTTGCTCTTCAAGAATCATCTATGCAGTACCTTTGTGACTTTGAATCAAACTCTTTGCATTTATAACATAGGAATGGTGGTCCTATGAGAGATGACAGGAAAGTCCCCTCACATGCCCAGCACACAGTGGTACTCTGTGAAATGAGGTCCACGGAGTAACAGAAGCAGGAAGTCTATGCCATAGAAAGGGAAGAGGATGCCAAGTCTATTTTCTCACTCAAGAGAAATGTAAGTAACCAGTGATAAGAAAAGGAGAGTTGGAAGGAAGCGAACAGAGTTTAGATGCTGATGGTTCCCGGGAAAGGAGGAGACCAGTGCCAAACATTCTGAGAAGGAGAGGCTTTGTGTCAGTTGGGCCCTTGGGATGGAATTGAGTGCATGGGGTTTGTGGGAGCTGGGGAGAGGCAGCACATGTGAAGAAAAAAGGGAAAAGATTGGGCATGGGGACTGGGGTGAGGATGAGAAACTGGGGTTCAAAGTCTCTGCCAGCTCAAAAGGTCTCTGGAGTGATTGCCCCTCAGAGGAGTCCCACACTGGGCAGAAATGGCTAGGCCTGAGTATCCCTCTGTGCTCTGTTATTGGCTGGGCCCTGCTAGGAAGAATGTGGCCTCAGCTAAAAAGCTAAGGAAGAGTCCAAAGGAGCAAACAGCCGGGCTTGTCAACTAATGGCATTCTTGCACCCGAATGGCAAGTTTCTGTCTTAAAGGGAGACCCAAGCTACACACTCTGTGGCTGGACAAGCTGGGATGATAGAAATCCCCCCAGATAAACTTAGAAGGATCCCAGAGCAGAAGACACCATTGATTGCCTTCCCAGGAGAGCCTGTGCTTGCCACATGGGTATTGGAATAGATGGCTAGGAGGTGTCAAGGCAGATGAACCTGTGGCAACGCACCATCCTGCACACCCTGGCTGGTTTAGGAGCAACGATTAATGTTTCTGAGCTTCTGGGAGGAGGATGCCAGTGCACATAAAGAGGGAAGACTGAGAGAGACTTCCTGGTTGGACTAGGAGGAGGCGAGTGTGTGGACCCACTGTTCGAGGTCATGAACAGTGGATACAGCAGGAACAGAATGATGTCCAAGAGCTGGTGGCAGCAGTTCCACCTCAGAGGAGGCCAGCAAGGCCAGCATATAACTATGGCCCAAATTTGCACCTTCCTGGGATTTTACCTGGCCTCAGATGCCACTCAGAGAGAGTTACAGGGAGGAACAAGAATCCTAAATTGTTGGAGTAGTTACTAAGAACAAATAGAATTTTAAACTAGAGAGAATAACTTACCTTGAAATGGTGTAATTAAGTTTCCTACTATGAAGAGAAACAGGGAAGTAGGGACAGTTAAGTTCAGTTATCGAAAGTAACTTACAAACTACATTTCCAAGTTACGTAGTCTATTAAATTTCATCTCTGTTACACATAAAAAATGTTTATGTTCTTTAATATAATCACCTTACTTTTGGGAATCTAATCTTAAAAGCAGAAACAAACTATGCAAGAATTTTTAAATGTCCATATTATTTACATGGTTAGCCATAGGAGAAGAGTTAGGTAAATTACAGTACATCCACTTGATAGCATATTAGACTACCAATTATGCAATGGTATATAACCATTTTTCTATTAACTTGGTCAGTGAAACAAGAAGAAAAAATTATTGTACAGTATTTTTTAAACTTTTGACAACAGTGCACAGTAATCAGTTCATTTTGCATCTTGATCCAGGATGCCCATATGTATTTTTACTGCTGACACAAAGGTTGCACGGAACGGTGCTTTCCTATGCTGAGTACAGTGCATTTTGGCATTTTGTAGGCTCTTCCATTTCAAATGCTCTTTTTCAAAGCTAGTTAGACCCAGTACATGGGTTATGTCCCAATGGCAGAAAAGAACAAATGACTAAAACGTTTGTCTAGAGAATGTGTTTGGTGGGAATGTGCTAAAATATCAACAGGATTAGAACTCTAGGAGATTCATTTGTTTTCCAATTTGTCGCTAATATACATATACTACTTTTATAATAGAAATAATATTGCCATACTAATTTTTAAGTTGTTTCCAAGGCTTCTCTTCTGCAAGATAATAATTTCAGGTCCTCGCTATCCGGTGAATTCACTTCACACCTCTCCGTAAACTCTTGAGATTCAAGGCATGGGTGCAGCCGGAGCTGCTGGCAGCTTGTGAGCCTGAGCTCACACGGAACAGCTCTGCAGCATCAGCACCTCATGACTCATGGCCCCTACGTGGCCGCTGCTGAACTATGTGCATTTTAATGAGGAGACTGATGTCATAGATATCTGTATCCTTGACTCCTTTTTCCTTTCCTTCATTTTTCTCCAACAGTTTTATTGAGTGCCTGTTATGTTCTAAATACAATTCTAAATGTTATGTAAAAAGTCTTTTCTTATTTACCAAATTTTCTGTGACTAAATGGCATCCAGTCCAGCACAGGCCCAGAGGAGCTTGGCTCTAAGGTGGATGGGTCCATACCTTGGCCATAAACATGACAGTGTTGAATGCTTCCTGTGGTGCTCAGAACACCTTGTTAACGCCACACCTGTCTGAGCTTGAACAGTATAACGCAGGACTAGGTGGATGATCGGAGGTTATTTCCCTAGTTTCCGAAGGGCATTGTGAACAGCCTGGCCTGTGGCCACTGGAAGAATGAGACAGCAGGCTCCACATTTGTCTGGCATTGGTGGCAGCAGCCAGGTCTTTCTGCTTATTTTCAGTCTTTCTCAGTTAATGAGGAATGTCTGATGGTAGCTTCTACTCAGGACATTGACTTCTGGTGCTAATATTTCCCCAAAGAGGTTCAAAAAACAAGTCGGCTGACAGCAAGCTGGATAAGTCTCTAGAGAAAACTGCATGATACTCTTAAATTCATGTTTCAGTGGCTGCTGCTTCTGGAGAACAACTGATTTATCACCATCTCGATGGAGGAAGTGTCTATTTGTTTTCCAGTCGTGGGCAGCCTGTAAAGGGTAACATAATGCTAGGGGCAACTACAGCCAGTCAGGGATATTTTTAACTCAGCAGTTCCTTGACCTCTTAGACTCTTGTCTCCTGCTGTAATCAGAAAAATTTCCCCTCAGCATATTCTTTCAATAATCCCTTGGACACAATTATGGCAGATTCTGACATGCCTAACTATCCTAGACTTCTCGGCTTGAGTTTCACTCAGCATGTGTCTGCCTTCCAGGGCCCCTCTTCTGCCTAAATATGCTCTTCCGATATTTGTGGGGGCTGCGTGGGGTAACGAGATGTGTTCAAAATTCAAGGTTCTGACGAACGTGGTGAAAAACATTTCTCTCCAGTGCCTCTTTTGTTTGCACCTCATGATAAATGTTCCTTTGGCAGTTTTATAAACAGAATGCTAAAATGTCACATTTTTAGAAGTGTTAGCCGCTTGTTGGAGAGGACTGCTGGGAGTCAGGCAGTCCAGGTGCAGTAGCCGCCTTGGCCTGAGCTGGCAGTCTGACAAGGGGCAGGTCATTTGTCTCAGAGTTGGCTCGGACTGGAAAATTTCAAGGTGCCATCCCTCATGCAGACAAAAAAAAAAAAAAAAAAAGGACAGTGCGGGCCCTCTGAATGTCAAATACTGGGTTTCTGAGTGCATCTCAGTCTTTGTGAATGCCTATCGGTTCCATTAGTAAATAGTAGGGAATGTGGCTCAGCACAGGAAGCAAAGATAGTCTTAGAACTTGGAACAGGAGGAGCAGGCTGGTCTAGAGTGTGAACAGTTCCCACCCTCCTGCCTCCAGCCATGTCTTCTGGGAAGCAACAAGCTCTAGCTCACAAAATGAAGCAGACTCGGGTAAAATTGGCCAATCTGTAGAGCAAGAATGACTTAGGCCATTTTGATCATGCATTTGGGATCCCTAGCAGCCTAAGGTATTGCGAAGCGAAGGAGGACATTATTTGTATTCATGCTTTTTTAATTAATGCAGAAATTAGTTATAACTGGTTTCAGGCCCATCCACCCCAGAGAGCAGATGGAATTCATTCTGCTTTGCTCATCGCACTATCGATAGAATTCCTTCTGGATTCCAGAAATTCCCAAGGCTCATAAATACATCTTAGTTGCCACAAAGCGCATGTTAGAAATAAAAAAAAAATATTAAAGTCATAATTTATAAAGTGAGGAAAAGCACTGGCTGCCTAGGGAAAGGAAAATGCCCAGGACTCACAGCTAGTGGGAGCTGATCTTTCCTACAGAAAGCCTGTTTCCATTCACTAGCCCCTAAGGCCTGTGTCCAGAAGGCCCAGTTTTCCCAGCTAAAGGAGAAATTATTATTGACAAACCAACCTGCTTTGCATTCGAATGGTTCAGATAAACCAATTTTTGACCCGAAGCTTATAGTTTATAGTCACAACGCTTTACTTCCCTTTGGTAATGAAAGACTTAAGAGCTGTGCTGTGGATTGCAATAGCCACTGGCCACATTAAGCACTTGAGATGTAGCTAGTCCCAGCTGACATGTGCTAGAAGAACACAATACATACTGTTTCAAAGACTTAGAACACACAAAAAATGTCAAGTATCTCAATGACATTTTCTATCGATCACATGTTGCAATTATCATGTTTCGGAGACAGTAAATTAAACAAAGTATATTATTAAAATTAGTTTTGCCTGTTTCTTTTTAACCCTTTTTAATGTGACTAATTTATGACAGACACCGTGTTTCACTGTGTTAGAAGTTTTATTTCAAGTTTGAAAAGAATCTCCAGCTCCCTTTCCCACACCCCTTCAAAAACTCTTTGTTTAGTCTAATTCTAAAATACTTTTAGTGAAATACCAAGCTTTTTTGTTGTTGTTGCAGCAATTAAAGACAATTTTCAAAATTCAATGATTTTTTAAAATGGGCAATGGTTTCCCAGTAGCTTTGCACAAGGGAAGCCAAGCAAGAAACATTGGTCAAATGAACAGTGTCACAAAGATGTTTTCAGTTCACACACGCATTTTCTTCACCAAACTTTTTCTATTTCTTCCACCTCCCATCACCCAATAATGTACAAATGGAGGCTGTCTGAGCCCTACTACACAGGCCTGACACAGATGAATCATCTAAGAGTTAGGTACCTAATTTTATATAGCAGGAGGGCCGGGCTCCCATCAGACTTAAAATACTGTGGGCAAAAGGAACACAGGAATCAGTGAGGACACTCCACCTGGAGGCAATGGGAAGGCCGTGAAACCTATCAAGCCAGTATCCAGCCACTCACAGCCTCCTCTCTCAAAGGAGCTAGTGTCAGCTCCTAAGAAAGGCCTATTCCAAAATTTCTGTCCAGATAACTATATTTCAATGACCTTCACATATTGACATAATTAAGATTAATATTAGGTTTCTCTGGCACTGACTCCACAACTTTGTTAATATTTGCAAGTTTGTTAATATTTCTTAGCATCGGCTTCATTCCTCAGCTGCACTAAAGTGTAAATGATTGATACTGGATCCTTTCTTGAGATCAAGTTTTTTCCTCTTTTCACTATCGGTTGACTTTTGTTATATAATCGAAACATCATAAAAATATTAAATTAACATTTCTAAGTAATAGCACCACCACCACAAACAACAATCTTGGTGGCCGGAAGAAGGTATAATGTGTGCTGGGAGGCAAACCACAAATGTTGGCCATCAATCATTGCTAGTGGTCCCAGTAGGTGCTCTGTATGAGAACAGCCCTGAAGTCGGGGCCAGGGATTTCTGCTGTCCCCTTCTACCTTAAAGTCTCACAGCTGATATTCATGTGGCACTTCGCTGGTCACCCTAAAGTCAGAAGCCGGGATGTTGTGTCAATAGTAGCTTCTGTCTTTAGACAAAAGCCACGTGTCTCAAGCCGTGTTTGGGGCAGGTTGGGCTTGTGTTCCCTTAAGCTGCAGGTGGAGGGATACAGCTTTTATTTAGAGCAGTGCTTCTTAGTAATGCTGTAGCATATACCAGAATCACCTGGAGAGCTTTTGAAAATGCAGACTGCTAGGTCCTACCCCAGAATTTCTGATCCGGAGGGGCCGGAGAATTTATATTCCTAAAAAGTTCCCAGGTGATGGTGATGCTGCTGGTCTGGGACCACACTTTGAGCACCACTGATATAGAGCACTGTTTCTAAATTCTAGCCACACATTTGGAACCACCTGGGGAAAGTAAAACCTTACATGGACTGGGGTGAGGCTTGAACATCAGGAATTGTATTATAATGTGATTGTAATGTACAGTGAGGGTTGAGAAAAGCACACGAGACCATTGATTTTTTCCATTCTTCAAGCAGCAGTGGTTATTTACTTAATCTATTTGGACATTCAGTCTCTAAGAGAGAGTTCATTATATCTGTTATACACATTATATCCATGACATATTCCTTATTTGACTTTATGAACTTTTTCCTCAGCTCATCATAGAATGTGCTTTTCTAGTCCAAAAGAAATTATGATATTTGCTTATTTAAAAAGACCCATTTAGACAAATCTGTAATTTAGAGGGACATTTGGAAATGTGGTATATTTCATGTCATTAATGGAAGTGACATGGCTCATTAAGCCCCACCAGTAAGTTTCCACTTGAAAAGCTTTATAACTTCCTGGTCAGCCTTGGTTGGAGGGGGTGGGGGCTTTGTGTACTTGAAAACACTTTTAACTGTGTAAGAGTTTATATTTTGGAACCCCCAGGACTTCCTTCTAAGCTCTCTGCATTAAACAGCTAGTAGCAACCAAGACAAAAGTACTAGGCAGTGCTTTTTGTATTCAAGAAGACATTGTTTATTTCTTATATCTCAGTTGATTTATACTTTGCTAATTACCACTCTACTGTTGACCAGTTATAGCTCCTTCTTTATAACTTCTGTATAGCTATAGCTCTTAATTATTCCTATAATAAAATTACATTCAACTAACTGTAAGGAATATCCCCTTATTCCTTAGTATTTTTTCTTTACCCTCTCTCCTTTTTTTTTTTTAAGTCTCCAGTGTAACATAATAAAACTTGTTTGTGGTAGTATTTAGGAGGATGGATTTTGGAGTCTGAATACCAGTGTTAGGTAGCTAGCCAGACATAAGCAACAGAGAAACAAAGGAATAGGGGTCTTGCCTAGAGACTGCCCAAAGAACACCCTATTGGTAGTTAGAGAAACCTCCTGCATCCCCAGAACAAAAGAAAGGAGGATCATAGTCTTAGCTGACCTAATCTGGCCTAATCTGGCCACAAATGCATGCACAGAAAGTATTGTCCCTAACTTCAGCCTCATTATACCATCATTATAATCTCATGACTATGGCTGGAAGTTCATGAATCTAAGTATAACAGACTGAATTCTAGGTAAGCACATAAGCACTAGGCAAAGTTATATAGCAGCCAGATGTCAATCAAGATGACCTCACTTGCCAATCACCTAGAAATGCCTTTGGGACCACCCCATCATAACCCGGAAATATAATGCAAAACTTTCCCTCCCCCAGAATTACAGCTCTCCATCATCCCTCCCTTAGGGGTACATAACCTCATTTCCATGTGGCTAACCGGTTTTAGGCCTGACCTATCTTCTACCTCATACTGTGTTTTTAATAAACAAATATTTCTCATATTCACTGAGTTGACATTCATTTCTTCAGCAGTAGAAAGGACCTTGAGATGTGTTACTGAAACTCCAATTACTCTGGTAACACCAGGGTTCAATTCTTAGCTAAAGCACTTCATTTTTAGGGCAAATTATGTAACTTCTCTGAGTTTTTATTTCTCATTTGTAAAATGAAAATATTAAATCACCTGGCTTAACTACTTCACAATTTGTATCAAAAGACGCAATGTGTATGAATGCCTTTTGTAAATTGTTAAATAAAGCACAAATGTTAATTGATTTCTGCCATAGTGTTCACAGAACTTAAAATCTGAAAAGTGGATTTTTATGGAAAATTGAGGCTAATATTTTAACTTCATTTAGAATGGAAACAAACATACTTTTCTCCTGTGTTTAATAATCCTGAGACTAGACCAAATAATTGTCCTACTTGCTCCAGGAAATACTTGCTCCTGGAGAGTAAGAACCAGTTTAAATGACTTACCAAGAGTAACAGCTTGCTATCAGTACTAGCTTTAACATCCTCTTTCCCATGCTCAACAACACACTGCTATTGTGTTATAAACTCTGCCCAGCCCAAGCCTTGCCTTAAAGTCATCCACTCCAGGCCTTAAAATTCCCTAAATACCCTCTTGACTTTCTTCCTTTGGGACACAATCTGGATGTTGAAGTGATATATTCTCTCTTACTAAGCTAAGAAGCTTTGTTTGTTTGTTTGTTTGTTTTGTTTTTTGTAGTTTGCTGTTTTGATAAACAGGTTTGTCTGGTACTCTTTTGGGAAGTCAACACAATTCTGTTGAAAGTCTTTTCAAATATATTATTCCAACTTTCTTCCATGGCTGGGCTGGCTTAGCATGAAGAACATAAAGGAATCTTTTCTATTTCCAAATATTATTCAATGCCTTAGGTAATCTTTAAATCTTTAAAAAGCCTTTTACTGAATTTTCATCCAAATGCGTAGTCTACTAAGCAATTACAGTTGGCCCTTGAACAATGCAAGGCTTAAGGACACTGACCCCCGCAAGTTGACAATTCTAGTATAACTTTGACTCCCCAAAACTCCAGTTGTCCCTAGGTATCTTTGGGGAGATTGCTTCTAGGACTGACCCCATACCAAAATCTGTAGATGCTTGAGTCCTTTATATAAAACAGTGTAGGAAAATGTATACGGTTGGCCTTCTACATTCAAAGATTCCTAACCAAGGATTGAAAATACCTACGATTTTTGATCTGTGATTGGTTGAATCTGCAAATGTGAAACCTGTGGATATGGAGGGTTGACTGTATATTTATTGAAAACATTCACATCGAAGAAGACATGTGCAGTTCAAAACTGTGTTGTAACTGTATCCAAACCTCTGGATGGTTGACACTTGATTAAGTGAGAGTAGAATGGAGTAGTCTTCAAAAGTGACTGCTTCAAAATCTCTCCAGATGGGGTGCAGGAACAGGGTAATTCAAGCCGCTTCCAATGCTTAGCCATGGCTGAGATCTTCTGGTTTAATGTATTATTAATTATGGAGAGTTGAGGTTCTCCAACTCCAGTGCACATAAAAAAATCTTCTGAGGAGCTTTGAAAAATGCAGACTCCAGAGCCCCATCTCCAGAGACTCTACTTCATAGGCATAGGGTGGGGACCCAGAATTCATACATTAATCAAGCATCTGTAGTCTTCTATACATCAGATTTTGAGAAGTATTGATTAATGTAGGGGAAGAAAGATCCTCATAATGGCAGGAAAGTGGTTATGATTAAAATCTTTAGATAATATTAAATAATGAGGTACCATTTCCTGAAATAATAGCTTTTTATTCTGGGCTTTAGTTTCTTCATTTGCAAAATGGGATTACTAGTATTAATTAACCATAAGAGATGCCCCATTTTTTTCTAGGTCAGGACCCTGACTAAAGTCTACATAATGAAAGAACAATTGACAATTTTATTAATTTAGATCCTGTTTCAATATTATTATTAGCATTGCTAAATATCTTCAAATTTAATGTGTTGCCCTGAATATCCATTCTCTAGGAATAAGTCAAAATATGCATACGTTTCTCAAATACACTACTTGATTTTTGCTCATCTTGAAATTTAAACTTAACCTATATTTTCATGTTTATAAATATAATCAACACACCAAGTCTTAATTGAAGAAATAAACAAATGAGCTCTTTAAATTGCCACGTACTATAGAATATGAGTAGAAGAGATGTGAATGGTACATAATAATTACTAAACAGAGCCAATTGTAATAAATAGATAAGCAAGTTATGGGTCCAAAGGATGGGGACAAATCTATGAGAAGTTGGCAGCTTTAAAGGGGTAAACCTAAATTATATCCCAATAAGTTATTATTAAAAATGCACAGTTGGACAGCAATCCCACTTCTGGGTATATTAATTAAATTCAGGAACTCAAAAGAGATATCTGTACTCCCAGGTTACAGCACTGTTCATAAGATATGAAAATAACCCAATTTCTTCAACAGATGAATGGATAAACAATGATATATTTATACAATGGAATATTATTTCACATTAAAAAAAAAGAAGGAAATCCTGTCTCACATGACAACATAGATAAACCTGTAGGATATTATGCCATATGATATTAGTAGGTCAAATACTGAATGATTTTGCTTAAATGAGGTGTTTAAAATAACTAAACTTATAGAAACAGAGAATAGAATGGTAGTTAGGGAGGAGAACATGGGTAGTTGTTCAATTGGTATAAAGTTTCACTTATGCAAGATGAACATTTTATAGCAATCTGCTGTACAACATTGTGACTAGAGTTAACAATCCCATATTATGTACTTAAAATTTCTTGAGGATAGATATTGTGTTAAGTATTCGTACAACAATGAGTTGCAGACTTTTGGAGATGATGGACATATCTATTACCTTGATTGTAGTGATGGTTCCACAAGAGTATGCATACATCCAAATTCATAAAATTGTATATATTAAAAATGTACAGTTTTTTTGTGTATCCACTATACCTCAATATAGCTGTTAAAATGCATATTTTGAAAAGTACAATAAAACAAAACAATGAAAATAGAAGTTTATTTATTTTTTCTTTATGAAAGAAGTCCCAAGACATTTAATTCAGGACTGATGTGCTCCACCAGGTCAGGGAAACAGGCTCTGTCATATTCAGCATGTGGCTTTCATCTACCGTTCAAAATGGCTACTTGTGTTTCAGCCACCACATCTGTATCCCAGCCAGCAAGAAGGAGGAGAAGGGGCAAAAGGCCTGGGTCTTCCCCTAAGATATTTCCCAGAAGTTCTGTCACCTCTTACATTTCATTGGCAGAATTAAGTCACCTGACCACACCTAACTAAAAGGGAGGCTGGAAAATGTAGTCTTTATTCAGAGCAGCATATGTCTGGCTAACATTCAGTTGGGAAAGAGTGTCTCTTATTAAGGAGGAGGGAGAGGACAAATTAGCAGCCTTTACTATATGGACATTCTGTAGAGGGCCTTGACCATCCTGTTAGAATAGTTTGTACTTAATTGATCAAGCAACTTGAAGACAGTAGATTATTTGTGGTCAAAACATGGTGTTATTTTAGGAACATAAACAATCTCTGGCAGTGATATGTAGGTTGAATGGAAATGAGGAAAAATTAGAAGCAGAGAGGCCAAATAGAATATTACAATAGACAAAGCAAGAGGTAACATATTGTGGATAAAGTTTAGGGCAGGAGCAGGAGTACTAGAGAAGAGATACTCATTTAAAAGAATTTGGTAACTGAATTTACTGTGTGGATGGGCAAGGAGGTAAGAGAGACTGCCAAGTTTTGATTATGACTTCCCAGAATGGGGTTCACACGTTCAAATGTCTACAGGAATCATAGTGTCCAGTAAAAAATTGAGCAAAATGGGTTCCCACCTCCTCAGTGAGAAGGCAAAAGGGGTGGTGAGGGTTCCTTCTGGATGCCTGGTATCAGGAGAGCTGTTCAGGCCCTTGGAGGCATGCAGCTCAAACTCTGAATACCATTGGGACAGACTGAAGAGAAAATACCACTCTTTTTTTGAATCTCATAGAGCAGGAGATATATAAAGCATTTATCAATATCTTACATTTAAAAAATCCACAGCTATTTTTTTAAGTAAGTATAAGACCTGGTGATGTTCCCAACTTTCCTAAATCATTTGTACATATTCTTTTGGTTGATGTGGCAACGCACTCCTCTTGTTGTTACTGATTTATGCAGGCCTTTCATGTTGTTTACTGAACTTACTGAGACTTCTGAGTTGACTCATGGCCCATCTACATTTCCTTAAACTCTTCCTACCTAGAGTCACAATGATATAAACCATAGTTTGAGCTTCCTTAAGATATTCAAAACTTAACTAAACTGGAATAAAATATATCTACTAAGTAAAGAAAAGATGCAGTATAAGGCAGTTATTGACAACATAAGACATTAGAAAAGAGTTCAAATATCTCATAATAAGACTTTATATACCCTATTTATTTATCATCAGGAGCAAATAATGATAGAGACCTACTCAATGAAATGTTATTTATTCATTAAAAATGCTAGTTATAAGACTACATAGCTACACCCAACAATACATTGTATAATGCAAGGGAGGCAAGGAGACAGTTAAGAAGCTGAATGTGCCCTGCAGTTTTTAATTGTGAAGGGAGTCCAAATATGCCACCCTCAATATTCCACTTTGGCATAAGAATTGTTTTGTGCTGAAGACAATTAAGAAGCAGCAAACATACAAAGACCTCTGTGCCCTCCCGCATCTGTCCAAATGCAGGATGTAAATTTGCCTTTTTGGTGGAGTTCCCTCTCCCCTCTCCTGTACCAGGAAGAGAACAGTCATTATCACTGAAGACAGAAAGCGGCATCGAAATGAATCTGCACAAAAAAAATCTTACTGAAATAATTATTACACTTCATTAGTTTCCCCACATGTTTACCCTCCCACAATTTACTGCCCCCAGGAGCCCAAACCCCATTTCCTTTGTTTTGCACTTCTCTACAAACTTATCATTCTTTGGTAAGATGGTATATAAGCCCCCAATTCTAACCACCCCTTTAAGTTACTCATACTGAGCTCCCCAGCGTTTATGCACATTGCACATATAAGTAAACGCTTATATTCTCCTTTTAATCTGTCCTTTGTCCATCTAAATTGCAGATTCTTTAGCACTGAACATAGAAGGATAGAGGAGAAAGTTTTTCCTCTCCTATACGTGTTAAATAAAAAAGAAAATGACAAGAAGGAAACATACCAACGTTCTCACTGTAGTTACGTAGCATGTAGCAGATTCAAAGAAAAAAAAATTGTGTCAAAGCAGTATTTTATAAGGACTGCAGTTTAACTGAACACCAGCATCTCAACTGTTACCAAAAGATTTGTTTCAGGAATTGATCAATACCAATACTAGGATGAGTACTTTAATTTAGTACTTGATAAAGAGAGCAGAACTAGATGAGGATGACTAAACTCATGCTATAAAGGAAAAAGGTACACAGTTTTACAAGAGAGTTAACAAAAGCATGATGAAGAGTCAGATTCTGGAATCAGATTATTTACTATTTGCAAGACTTTGGACAAGTTTCCGTGCCTCAATTTTCTCTTCGTTAAAATGGGGATAACAGTGACTACCTAGTGTTGTTATTGAGGACTAAATAATACTACCTGCATACAGCAAGCATTCAAAAGTGCTGAATATGATTCTGAATATGATTCTGATAATGATTCTCTTTTTCTTTTCTTACTAAGAAAATGTGGATAATCATTAGTTACATGTAGTAAAAAAAATGGCTACGTCAAGTGTTTGGTAACTTTATTGGCCCCTCCATCTGTCCAATTACCTAAAGCTCCTCCCTGGTCTGGGATCCTTGGTGTGGTCTCTCCTTTGGGTGAAAAATGAACTCCATATATGGAATCCGAAATGAAATTGATTTCCACAAGTAGGAAAAAAAAACATGTCCTATTTCCTATGAAACTCTGTTGTATAGCTTCTTTTCCACTCTGCAGCACACCAGGGGTGTTAGAGCTTTGACATTAGCCTGCATCATAACAAGCATGAATAGTGGGCAGGATGAAAGGGCTACGGGTGAGTCAGCTGCAGGAGGCAGGAAGTGTCATCATGAGGGTGACAGAATAGGACAATGGACTAGCAGTCATGTGCTGTCACAGGTGAACTTTGTGACCTGGGGCAAATGATTCACTCTGACCCTTAGTTTCTCCTCAGGTAAAATGAGGGGACACAGCTTGGTAGATTCCTTCCAACACTAACATTCTATGAGCCTATGCACTCCCTCTCAGCAACCACTTTCTCTGAAAAAAAAAAAAAAGAAAGAAAGGATAGTCTGGAGCCTCATACCCTCTACTAATTCACCTGATCCCAGACAGACTACAATGTTCTCTATATTCTTTCTTTACCAATAAAGTCTGACTAATCCTCAAGGCTGAGTTAGGCTTGACTTTGGGGTAGAGAAGCTCAGCTCCCTGCTTGTGTAAGCTGGAGGCTCTGCATGTATTGTCACCGTTGCCCAGGAACACCTCATTTTTGAGAAACTTTTGTGCCGTTTACTCTGCCTTGCTCTTTCTTCCAGCACTCTTCTGTATCGTGCTAGCCGATTTCTCCTTTCCCTTTTCAGAAGTTCAGTTTACTTTTGGCTTTAACTTGGAGCTTTGGTGATGAAAGAAAGGAGATCACATTTCTTCTAGTCAGAGCTATATTTTCAGAGCACAGCTGCCTAGACCTTACTAGAAATAAAACAAGAGGAGATAATAGGTCATGAGCAAATATTACCCAGTTTTCTTCTGGTGGGAGATCCTATGGGTGCTGGATGGAGCTGCCTCCAACCCTTACGCTTCTCTCAAGTTTTCATGACCACCTGAGAGCTATTGTGCAGTAGTGACTTGGAAGCCCTCTTTGGTGCTGCCCTGGAAAGCTACAATGCATATGGCTAGTGCAGAGCATACTGTGGGAGGCCTTCTAGGTAGATTAGGAACTTTGTCATTTTATATTTATATAGTGTGACCAATGCGCGCACATGTACAGACTTGTGCGTAAAGCAGGTGACTGAGGAATGATTGTCCTGTTTTGCCAAAGCATTTGAAATATTCACTCCAGGTCAGAAAATAGCAGTAAGCATGAGTCTTATGATCTGGTAATAATAGGTTTGTGAATACAGTATTTATTGAGCTCTTATGATATGCCAGACACTTAATAAGGATTATATCATTTAATGTTCACTATAATCTTATCAGGATGGGGCCACTTTTATCCGCATTTTATAGATGAGAAAATAGAGGCTTAGAAAATTTAAGTAACTTTCCCAAACTCACAAAGCTACTAAGTGGTGAAAATAGATTTTAAATAGATGTAGCTGGTCTATGCAGCCTTTACACCTATCAAGAAAACTGAACTACTTCCCCACACGCGGTCTCTGTCCCAATGACATGGTTAGCATGACTATAGTCTACAATGAATTTTATTCATTCCGGGTCAGAACCAGTATTTTGAAGCCTTACTGCTTGGGTTTAAATTCCAGTCCTACTATCTGCTGATTGTTGTAATCCTGGGCAAGGTGCTTAACCTCTAAGCCTCAGTTTCCTCATCCATGAAACAGGGATAATAATAGCACCAAACTCATGGATTATTGTGAGGATTAAGGGAGATAACACATGTAAAGCTCTTAGAACATAATAAGTGCTAGCACTTCTTCTCATGTGTTAGCTGTTATTAGTGACGACCATTTATTTATTGCCTGCTGTATGCCAGCTACCAGGTTCTTAGGTGTAGGCAGAGGAAAGAGACAGGATCTTGTGGTTCAAAAGATAAGTTATGGGGAGGGAGGGAGAGACATTTAAACTAATTATAAAGTGTTATAATCCATAGTGGATCATTAAGAAAGGAGAAACAAGCAGAAGATAAAGCTGCACAGGAAGGTTTGGGGACAGACTCAGAGGGACAAGGAAATTTTATGTAAATCATCCTCTGTAAGGAGCTGAGGCGTTTTAAAAATAGAGGGTGGCACAGTCATTGCAGAGCTTTACCGACCTCTTTCTGAGCCCTGTTTATCTAGGGGTAAGAATAAGAACAGTTCTGACAGAGGAGGAATAGTTCTTATAAAAGTTTTTCTCTCTATTTTTGAAAATTCTCTTTGGAAGCTAATCTAGATTTTATGTAATAGAAGATTCATTGTAAAAATAAGACTTTAAATAATTTTATATCTTGATCCTATATCATCGTGCAAGTTACTCTCTTCCACTTAATACACTTGGCACCTCTTAGCATGTATAAAACATGTTATATAAATAGTAACATACCCCATGCTGCCAGGGGCTCTTCTTGACTCAGGCTAAGATGACACTTTATTCTCTTACGAATCTGAGATAATGCATGAGGCAGTTCCCTCCATATGTATGCTAGAGAATGTTTGAGTTCGGGGCTGTGTGTGTGTGTGTGTGTGTGTGTGTGTGTGTGTGTGTGTGCACGTGCGCACATAATCTCCAGGGAACAGGAATAATTTTAAGAGTCAGAGCTAGGCTTGGCTGGTTTTTATAGCAGTAAACCCAACCTGTTCCACTGGTTCCAATCTGCACGGTTGATTAAATGACCAGCATGACCAGTCACGTGTTCTCTGCTGTGTACTCTCAGCTCCAACACAGAGAGCTAAAGGAAGTGGGAAACCCCAGGTTAATAATGAAATAACCAAGGACATGTGCAAAGATTTAGCAAAAAATGTTCATCACAGTGGTGATTATGGTAGTAAGAATGCCCAACAATTGGCAAGGTTTTTAAAAAAACACTATAGTCCATCTGTAACACTGACTACCACACAGATACTGAAAACAAAGGTGTGGGAGTATACGTACTGACAACCCAAATGGGCTGTACTATGTCATGTTGAAGAAAAAAAACCTTCTAAATTAATGTGAACAACAAAATCTTACTTTTGTAATAGAAATAAAAGGCTCTTTTTTTGTAGTTATTATCTTTGGGTGATGAGAATTTAGAAAGTTTTTGTTTTATTCTTTTGCCTATGTGTACTATATAATTTTTCTATAATGAACATCTATTAATTTTGTACCCATTGTTATTTTAAAAAACTAACAAGTAAATCACCTTCCTGTCCTCTGTGGGTGCTGCCTAAAGAGGTGGCAGCCACCTCCTATTTGGCATCATGGTAGCCCTCAGAGCTCTCCTAAGCCCAAGAGCATCGAAAATAGACCAGGAAGTCCATCCAGCACCAGTAAGACCAATATGCCAACATTAAGTGTAACAGGCAGAAACCAGACACATTGACAACAAGGTGCAGAAGAGTCAAGGGCCACACCATGATGCCCAACTGGTTATGGGAACAATGAGAATACAAAGTGCATGCTTCCTAGTGGCTTCCAGAAAGTTCTTGGTTCACAACATCATGCAGCTAGAAGTGCTGCTAATGTGCAACGGATCTTTTTTTGAGTGCTAAACTGCTCAAAACTGTTTTCTCCAAAAACCACAAAGCATCGTGGAAAGAGCACCCAGCCAGCTATCAGAGTCCCCAATCCCAATGCCAGGCTGCTCAGGGAAGACAATGAATAGACAGCTCATGTGCATGCTTCATTTGTGGTAACTAAAACCATGAGAACTCTGCCATCTGGCATTGCCTCCCTTAAAGCAGAAACAAAACTCAAGAAAATCTAGCTAAAATGGAACGAAAAAATATCTGCAGGTGCTTTGTACATGTTGCCCGTTCAGTCCTCACGACAACCCCATTAGGTACTTGTGTCTGAAACAGTCGGTGTTCTGCCAAATCTGTGAGTTTGCCAGCATTTCCCAGCTTCCGCTGTAGTCAGATTAGTCATACAACAGACCTCTGGCAGACAGAATATGGGCAGAAGCTATGTGCCCCTTCCAACCTCCTACAGTCTTTTTTTGCTTTCTCTTCATGTACCCAACTGCAAGCAAAGGACTGCAAGTTGGGTCCAGTGAAAGGAGCTCAGATGCTCAGAGAGAGCTATCCAGGAAAATTATCCATCTATGCCCACCTAGGGAATACAAAACAAACTTTTACTAACTAAGCCATCAGGATTTGGGGCTGTTTGTTACAGTGGCATAGCCTGTCCTACCTCAACTAATACAGGTTCATACTATTATCCTATTTTGCAGATGAAGTAAGTAAGGCTCAGTGAGATGAGGTAACCTTTTAAATCTCACAGCTATCCAGGGTAGAACTGGGAGTCAAACCAATGCTTGTTACACTTTAAAGCCATAGACCAGACACCCTACAGTTTTACTTTCTTCTTGGATAGGAGGGCAACAAGGCTTCTCACAAATGCTGATTTTCAGAGTGATTATCAGGTGTACCTATGAACGGATAGAGGTATATATTAAGCTTGAGGTACATAAACATCACTTTGGATGCTGGTTTATAAATGCTAGTTCCAACAGATTCTGATTCAGTAGCAAGAGGAAGAGACAAACAATCTGCATTTTTAACAGCACTAGAGAAAAAACTTAGTGCTATAGTCGGGGCTTATGAGATAGTTGATCCTAGTGGTAGACAAGTGCCACCTTCCTGGCTTCCCAGCCTATGACCTCCCATAATGTCTGGAGGAATTCCTCCTCCTTTTTGGGTCAACGTGTCAGAGAAAGCCCGCCACCCACCGCAGAAGCTGAAAATTACATACTTTTCCAGATTTCAGGTGCGTAACCTAGACTCGCCCTCGCAGTCACACTCACCCCCAGACTTGGGACCAAAATCAGTGAAAGAAAGAACTGAGATGGACCATGCGACAGCGCTTGTCAAAGGACCTATGGTGAGGTTTTAGGCTCCTTCTAAATATATAGTCCCGAACCCACTTTTGCTTTCCTGCAATTTCTGTGAGCTACCCTAAATCCTTTTAATAAATGTCACTTCAGCTTTAAATCTGCCAAAGTGGATGGCTTGCTGTTACTTCCTGTTAAGAACGCTGGCTGCTATATCATTGTGATGCAACAGTGGTACAATTTCAAAAATCTCAAAGTAATTTCAAAATAGCTGCAGTTTTTACTATTTAAACATAATAAAGGCTATAGCAATAATTTGTAAAGCTACCTTTTCCTCTGCAACCACTCGCTCCATACCTTGAATATCTGCAAACACTACCAACAACAATAAACTCCTTCCCCAGGACTTTTTCCCTTTGCCTCTAAATTCTGCTGTGGAAAACCCTCTGGAGAACCTCTTCGACAAAGGCAGATCCCTCTCAGAGGGCACTAAATGATTAATGAGGAACAGGAAAGGCAGAATTCATTTTAATGAACTTGGGAGAGGAAACCTGAGAATTCTTATACATTTATACTTTTTGGTTGCCACATATCCCAAGAGAGAGTGATTCTTCACAGTGTCCTAGAGCTGGAAGCAGTGGTTGGATTTTGACCAGGGAAACCCAGAGTTGCCACATAATTTTTGTTGAGAGCCTGATAAGCAAAGAATTAGAATACTCTAAACCAAAAGCTTGATCTCTAGAAAAGCATTAGGTGTACAAACCTCAGGACAAACCACACTTGTGCAAGAAACATAATTTACTTTGTTTCTCTATAACTGTATTCATATTTTAGCTTTCATCCTGCTTGGTGGCTGAAACAATCTCGGTTAATTCAGGGGCCTCCTTTTCTCTGAAGTTGAGTTTAAGTTCCGGGAGGCTTAATCAAGTCACAGCTTTGGGAAGGGCATCTGCATCTTGATAACCATCTACTAGGCTGGCATTTGCTCCTTGGTCCACACGTGTGCTCTTCTCTCCTCTCTGCTTGTGACCTCTGGGCCTCTCCAAGTGTGGCTCTTTTTGCTTCTCTCAGCCCACTCTTGGGTCCACTTTCTGTTGCATCTTGCTTTTTTTCTTGGGAGCAAGAGGGAATTCCATGAGGCCACTGCAGGCCCATTAATCCAGATACTGCAGGTAACCATTTTCACTCACTGCTCCTATTTCCCGCCCAGTGCAGGATAATTGGAGAGGTTTATCACACCTTAGGTTCTGTTCTAAAAGCAAGAATAGATGTCCTCTGCCCTTGGACCCTTAAAACCTCTCTGGGATTTCTATCAAGCCTCCATTTCCACCCCCAGGATACAGCCCAACCAGGCAAGGCACAGGGCACTTCTCTGGGGGCCTAGCTTGTTATACTTCCCTCTGTTCCCATCAGTCCAGGAAATTGTGTAAAGCAAGTTTTGAGGGTGGAAAAGGCTGGCTCTGAGTCATGTGTTCTTTGGAATCATTTGTCCTATGCCCTGTGTTCGCTCAGGTCCCTGCTGTGGATTAGGCTTTTAGGACTACAAAGGCTTTTTTCCCTTTTGCTGTGTCGCTCTCGCCTGGAGGCTGAGTACACTGAGGTCGAGTGGGAGGAAGAGCCCTGGGAAAATCCTGGGGCCAGGTGCGGGCGCAGTGGTTAATATCTTAAAATATTATTCCACCACAGGGATCTGATATATAATGTTTGCTGAGGCTTATTTTTTTTGGCTTTTTATAAATCTCTAAGAACACCACAATCCTACTCAGCCTCCCACATTAGCTAGTGATTAGATTCTAAGGCATTGTGTTTAGATGGTTGATATAACTGACTCCTTTGATCACGTCCATTTATTTAAAGAGCAGAGATTACTTTATCTTTGTGTACTATACAAGTGCAACTTTTGTGTACATTTGAGATTAATTGCTATGAAATGAAGTACACTATTTTCTCTTCTTGAATTTCATGTAAATGAAATCATACAATGTATACTTTTTGTGTATCTGTGTTCTTTTGCTCAGCTAATATTTGTGAGATTGTCTTGTTATAGGTATTTTTTAAATTACTATATAGCATTTATTGTATGAATAGGTTTGAATTTATTTACCTATTCTTTTGTTGATGGATATTTGGGCTGTTTCCAATTTGGGGTTATTATAAAAAATCTTCTATGAACATTCTTCTAGCAGACACAGGCTTCATTCCTCTTAAGTATATACCTAGAGTAGGATTGCTGAGTAATAGGATAGTTATATATTTAGCTTTAGTATAAAATGCTAAATAGTTTTCTAGGAGTTGTAGGGAATTTCAATCTCACTAGCAGCATATGAGAATTCTAGTTAATTGGTCCTACTCAGTAATAATTTTATCATCAGACTATGAATTTAGTCATTCTAATAGATGTATAACCCATTTCGATGGGTTATCTCACTGTGGTTCTAACTTGCATTTGCCTGAGGAATAATAATGTTGATCACTTTTTCATTTGCTTATTGGCTATTTGGATATTCTCTTTTGTGAGGTTTCTATTCAAGTCTTTTGCCCATTTTTTTTAGGTGTTTCTCCATTATACTGCTAATTTTTAGGAGTTCTTTATGCATATAGGTGTAAGTATTTTATTAGATATGTGCATTGCAGATATATTCTCCTAGGCTATGGCTTGCTTTTTCACTCCCTTATGGGTGTCTGACCTTTGATGAGCAAAAGTTCTTAATTTTAATTATGCCCAATTTATTGATATTTTTGTGTTTTGTTTAGTTAACTTTCCTTAATCCAAGTTCATAATAGAAATATTCTCCTATGTTTCTTCTAGAAGCTTTATTATTTCACCCTTCACATATATTAATAATTTGTGTTTGATATGAGGTAATAAGCAATGTTAATTTTTTCCATATGGTTATAAAATAGATATGGATATACATTGTTACTAAAAGTATTGTCCTTTTGTAACTGTGTTTTTATTGCACATGAAGTAACTGTATATATGTGGGTATATTTCTAGACTCTCTAGTTTATTGACTTATTTGCTTATCCTCAGGTGAATATCACACACTTTAAATCACTGTAGCTTTATAATAAATCTTGAAATTGAGTAGTGTAAACCTTTCAACTTTTGTGCTTTTTCTTCAAGATTGTCTTGGTAGTGCTAGATCATTTGCATTTCAATATAAATATTATAAATTTCCACACACAAAAAATTAACTGGAATTTTGATTGGGATTGCATCAAATCCGTAGCTTTATGTGGGGAGAATTGACATCTTAACAATATTGAATGGTCTAATCCAATAGCAAGATTGCTGGATACTTCTATATGTATATAGAATTATACCATCTGTGAATAAAAAGTGTCACATCTTCCTTTCCAGTCCTTATATCTTTTAATTTTTTTTCTGGCTCAATGCACTTGCTAGATCCTCCAACAAAATGTTTAATAGAAATGGTGGTAATGGTCATCCTTATCTTATTTCTGGCCTTAGGGGTAAGGAGCTCAGTATTTTAATATTTATTTAATGTTAGCTCTAGTTATTTTATAGGTACTCTTTATAAGGTTAAGGAAATTTTCTTCTAATCCCAGTTTGCTATTTTATTATGAATGACCATCAAATTTTGTCAAATGGTCTTTCCAAATGTATTAAGATATTCTTAAGATTCTTTTTCTTTATACTGCTAATTTGATTAATTATGTTGCTTTCTGGGTATTAAATCAATTTTGCAACTTTATAAAACTTCATTTGGTCATAATGTATAATCCTTCTTACTTATCACTGGATTCCATTTACTAATTTTTTTTGTTCAGGATTTTAGTGTCTATACTTTTAAGACTTAATGGCCTAAAACATTCCTTTTTTATAATATCCCTGGTAATTTTTTATATGAGGGTTATGCTAGCCTTATAAAACTAGTTTAGAATTGGTTCTTCTTTCCTCTCTAAAAGAGTATTAATTTTTCATAGAATATTCAGAAAAAAATTACCATTACAGCCATCTGGGCCTGCAGTGTTTTTTGTGGAGGAGGGAAAGAGGGAGTTGGGGAGAACAGAGGTTTTTAATTGCAGATTCAACTTCTTTAATCATTAATCAATATAGGTCTTTTATTCTTTCTATTTCCTATCTGTCACTTTTAAGTAATTTATGTTTCTTAAGGAATTTGCCCATTTCAATTATATTGTCATTTTTTTTGGCATAAAGTTGTTATACTATCCTCTTAAAATTTTTTAGTATTTAAGATCTGTAGTTATGTTTTCTTTTTTTCATTCCTGGCATTGATAATTTGTGTTTTTTTCTTTTTGATCATATGCTTAAGGTTTATCAATTTTATTGATCTTTTCAACAAACTTCTCATTTTATCTCTGTTTTATTTTTACCTGTTTCTATTTCATTAATTTCTGTCTTGTCTTTATTTCTTGTCTTGTTTTTTTCTTTATTTGCTTTTCTGAGCTCTTTGGGATAAACACTTAGATTGTTAATTCTCAAACTTTCTTCTTTTAAAGCTAAAAATTTCCCTTTATGCACTGCTTTGGCTGTGTTCCACATATTTTGATGTATTATATTGTTATTTCTTTGACACATTATTCGTATTTTTTGAATAGGTAGTAACACATGTTCAAATGTAAATGCAGTGAAAAGTAAGTTTCCACCTGTTTTGTATAGAATCTGGCAAAAAAATTTTTTTGCCAATTTAGATGGTATAAATGAAGATATTTTAATAAGAAAATATTACAGAAGTGTCACTAGGACTAGAGGATCAACCAAGGAATGTTAAATCATTGTTGATTCATCCTCAGGAGGACACCATTATCATCATCTCTAGTCCCAAAAGAACAAAGTAAGAAAATAATGTTCATAGAAACCAGTAAAAGCTAGAACCATGAGAATAGGGCCCTCAGCAGGTGCCACTGTTATGGACGGGTAAGGATACTGTCAGAACTACTACACCAAGCAAGAAGAGAGTGAAATAAAAAAATATCCTGGCCACTCTCCTCTGGAGCTTCCATCTTCTGCTGTTGCTTCTTTTTTTTTTTTTTTTAGCTGAATCTGAACCAGTCTTTAGATGGTAACCCCCAGGGCAAAGAATGGTCTAAGAATGGTGGAGAATAAGGGCATAGGGGAAAAAAATTGGGGCTGCTCAAGGGGTGAAGAATGAGGGTGGAACTGTGACATAAATCTGCCCTGAATTGCTAGGTTTGTTCCATAACAGATGGTTGAAAGGAAGAGTACTCTGGTAATTGCGAAGACTAAGAGTCAAACAGCGCTTGACTCCACTCCAAAGGAAAGTAGGGTTTGGAAGATCACAGAAGACATTGCCAGCACAGTGCATTGTACACACTTAAACTCTACCCCAGTGTGAGATATGCACCACAGTGACACACAAAATAGTACAAGGACTCGGTAGCATAGAATGCTGAGAAATTTATTCCATAGTCCTTCTGATTAAATCAATAAGAAAGGTTTTTACTTGAAAGTTATAACAACTCTTTAATAAGAACAGGCTCAGGTGCAGAGCTTTTGTGGAACAAAAGGATTGAGCTAGAAGTTAATAACATTGTTTGGTCTTCCTGGCACTTATTTTTGAAGTTACTTTCACCTTATGGAAATAATATTGTTTTTCTCATTTTGGGAATGATATAAGGTGTCTTTTAAAAATATATATATTTAGGTAAAAATCAGATCAGCTTAAAGAAAAATGTTAAGAGTACAGAAGGTAGTCACCCTGGAGAGTATCGTGAAATGATATGTGAAAAGCTAAATCTGAGAAACACAGCTTAGTATTATCATGAGGTGTTTATTGCTATCTACCAAAAAGCTTGTTTCAAATTATAGTATTCCAGAAACTTCTCTTTCTTTGATACAGAAGACATTGGCCCCTCAGGGAGACAAGCTTTACTTGGTTTTAAGATAGTATCATTTTCCTCGTGCAGAGCACACAGTTTAAACCAATATCCAGGGCTATTTAAATTTTTTGTATTTTTTTGGTGTTGTTTTATTTCAAGATTTTAATAATTGACAACTTTTTCTTTTCTTTTTCTTCTTTTGTTTATAAAAATATATCTTTCCTCTCTGCAAATGCAATAATACATAAAACAAAAACAAAATCCTTGTGTTTCCTTCGTGTTCTAGTCTAAATATAAAAATCTGCATAGTTTATCTAGAATGGGTGACATGGACTATTAAGATATTATTGGTTTTACCACATATATCTCCTCTGCATCATTTTTCTTTTTTTTGGGGGGGGGGATAAAGATGAATTAAATTGGCAGTTGAAATTCTCAGGCATGATAAGCTCAAATGGGACACCAAAAAAAGCCTTATTTGGTTTCCTTCTTTGTGTTTGTTGATTGTCAGATAAATTATCTTAATAAGTGGCATGCAAGGCATGTTTTAAAGGTAATCCTGAGTAGATAGAGACATGTGTGATAAAGCAAATATAGTAAGACGTCAACTGTAGAATTCAGATAGTGAGTATATGTGCATTCACTGTAAATTTCTTTCAACTTTTCCATATGACTGAAATTTTTCACTATAAGATGTTGCGGGGAGAAATCCTAAAAAGACTGATTTAGCGTTTACCACAGAAAGCAGGTAGGAAATAAGACCTTCCGGGTCTGCATGCACTTGTGGTGGAATGGTCTTTTTAGGACCTTCAACAGTGTGCACGTAGAATGTGGCGCTTAGTTAAGTGCTGCCTGGGCTGCATGATTGCAAAGGCCTGTGTAGGGTGTACAAAGCTTTTCTTTTCACAAACACAAGGACTCCACCACTGAGGTGGGTGGGGAAGATGTCTCTTTATAAATAAAAGAACTAAGGCTTGGAACTAAGTAACTGATCACCCTGGGAACTCAATCAAACCTTCTGACACCCAGGCCTTGGCTTTTTATTCTCCACCTCTTCATTCTCAATCAGAATCCGCACTCCTTTTCTTCCTATGTGCTTCTCTGAGTTATCAGGAAGACAAGAGGAATCTGATCAACAAATTCAGGGAATCTGGTTATCCAAGGTGTTGGTGATTCTAAACCACTACATATGCTTCTTCTCCCAAGGGTGTCCATATTTTTAAAAAAGACTAATAGAGCAATAACTAAGCCAGTGAACTAATGAAACTTTTCTTTGTGTAACACAGTCAAAACTAATGAGACCACATTGAGGAAGGGCCTCGAGTAGAGAGTTGGGAGGCACAGTCAGCCAGCTGCAAATCACACATCATCAGTAATAGCTTTCCATTCACACAAAAGTCAGCTTTATCTATACAAATCCATCAGCTAGGATTTTTCATATTGTGGTAGAGCAATTAAATTGCAGGCACAAATTGTTAATTTTATTTAAATTTTAAAATTTGTACTTGTGACAGAAAATTCATCTTTAAGTTAGTCATATTGATATCCATCTAGACTTGACACAGATATCCAAATCTTATTTAGCAGCATATAATATCTTGTAGCTCCTTGTGAACAGATACAGAGGAGTAGGTGCTTGTATTTATTGAATGAAAGAAAACCACTGTCCTTCTAAAAATTAAGTTTGTGTAATTCTATTGAGGATTTGGCTTTCTAAATGGTTATGGGCTCTAAGTGAGAACTGTATTGTTCAAAAGCAAAACAGGAAATGCCAATTGACCAGAGCTCCCATAACTTCTTTAACACAAATTTAGCAGGCTTGTTGTCACAACACTACTGACACACCTGACAATGTACTCTGTCATGACATCAGATGGAATGCTCATTTAATTAGACTTGGTCTGGAAATTTTTCTAAGCTTTCACAACCTATGAAAAAATTTAATATGTCAGCACATTCAAAATTCTGGGATGAGATTGCTTTAAATACAGATACATATAAGCAAGACCTCAGAGAGCACACAATGAAGTGTAGGGTTTCCAAAAGGGGAAGAGGAAGCACAGACCCTCTATGGAGAAAGAATACTACTGCCTTTACGGACAAAAGTAGATAGAGGGCTTTCTCAAGATATACTCCCCATTTCTCTACCCTTACACGATTTTTATTAACTTGATTAAGATGATCAAATACTATAAAAGGTAAGCATTTAATGTGTGGAATTCCGTGGTATTTAGTATATATACAGAGTTGTGCAACCATCACCATAATCGTGTTTTAAAACATTTTTATCATCCTAAAAAGAAAACCTGTACCCAGTAGCAGCCACTCTCCATTTCCTCCTTTCCCAAGCTCACGGCAACCATTCACCTATCTTCTGTCTCTATAGATTTGCCTGTTTGGTGTATTTTATGTAAATGAAATCATGTCATATGTGGCCTTTTCTGACTGGTTTCTTTCAATACCAGAATATTTTCAGTGTTCATCTATATTGTGGCATGTATCAGGGGGTTTTTTGTTCTTTTTTAAGGCCAAGTAATAGGTCTAAAATTAACTGAATATTTATGTCCCTCCCTCCCCACCAAGTTCTTATGTTGAAAGCCTTACTGTCCATATGATAATATTAAGAAGTGGAGCCTTTGAGAGGTAATTAGGTCATGAGGGTGAAGCCCTCATGAATGAAATTAGTGTGTTTATAAAAAGACCTCGGAGAGCTCTCTTGCCCTTTCTCATGTGAAGACACAGTGAGAAGACCACCATCGACGAGCCAGAAAGTGGGCCCTCGCCAGACACCAAATTGCCAGTACCCTGATCTTAGAATTCCCAACCTCCAGAACTGTGGGAAATAAATGTTGTTGCTTAAGCCACCCAGTCTATGTTATTTTGTTATAGCGGCTTGAATGGACTAAGACTATTCCCTTGTTTGAATATTTTATATCTTTTGTCTATTCATCAGTTGGTGGACATTTGTTTGAGTTGTTCCCACTTTTTGACTATTATGAATAGTGCAGCTATGAGCATTTGCACATAGGCTTAATTGTGGATATGTGTTTTCATTTTCTTTGTGTATATACCTAAGCATAGAATTGCTAGGTTATATGGTAACTATGTTTACATTCTGAGGAGCTGCCAGACTGTTTTCCAAAGTAGCTGCACCATTTTACATTATCATCAAACAGTGTATGAGGGTTATAATTTCTCCACATTCTTGCCAACACTTGATATTCTTTTTATTATAACCATCTTAATAAATATGAAGTGGTGTTTCACTGTGGTTTTGATTTGTATTCTCTTAATAACTATTGGTGTTGAACATCTTTTACTTGCATAATTGCATTGTAAGAGTTCCTTATACAATCTAGATATAAAGCTCTTCCCTCCGCCATCTCAAGAGCAATTATGGAAAAGAACAAGGAGATGAGAATACTAGCACTCTGAAAGTCTTACCCTGCCTTGTAAGATTTGAAGGTAGCCTCTGAAGCAGGGACTGGGTGGGCCAAGGTTGTTCTCAAGAAGCATTTTGGGTCCCCGCGAATGCTTGGAAAGGATCTGAATGTAAGCCTCAGATATCTGCGCCAGGAAGACTGGAATCAGATAACATCAACCAGGAAGAGTATGAGTCTGGAGATTCCCCAATTGCCACTTGCAGTTATCAAAGTCCTGTACATCTTTGTTATTCAAAGTATAGACCTTGGATTAGCAGTACATATATCAATGGAGAGCTTGTTAAAAATACAGCATCTCATGCCTCACTCCAGACCTACTGAATCAGATTCATTTAAATAAGAATCCCAATGATCTGTATGCACTTTAGAGTTTGAAAATTACTGCTACAGGACTCTTAAAATAGATTTTAAAACTGCATTGCAGTAGGTCTGCCCAGATACTTGTGCCAGATGGGGCTGGCTGGTACTTGAGATTGGATTAGGGAAAAAATAATGTAGCCAAATTTATCTCCAGTGTTCCTAAATCAACCCCCTCAATTCCAATTATTTCCTTTTATACTTAGGATCCCACTCTTGAAAAGAAAAAGTAACCAGTGCCTTCTTTTTGTTTTACCCCTCTCTGATAGCCCAACATGCTCTGTGTAACACTCCAAATGCCATCACGCCACGGAGACTAGCAGTGTCAGTGATGTCCACAATTTATATTTTTCCCCAATTAAGAAATGAGAAGATTTAAGCCTTTTAAGGAAAACTGAATAGAATGGGAAGAACTTTTCCTGATCCTTATATGACACCAGAGATTATCTTTATTAATTATATCCTGTATCCTGCCTTGTGCCAAAAAGAATTGAAGAATTGAATGTGTAGAAAAAATATAAAAAAGCCACCAAGGGTAGGGTTTATGTACCAAATCTATGCCCCACTGAACAGTACAGTGTCCTGACTGCAATTCTGGTTCTAAACTTCCTAGCGGCCAACAAGAAGGAGGAGATACTGCAAATTAAACATGCAGTGTCCAAAAGTAAAACCAATCAGCTACCCAGAGTTGCCTGGCCATTCTTGGTGTCAATATGTAAGGCCATTTTCTTCTTCAATCCTCAGATTTCTGCATAAGAGCATACAGACCCAAGCTCACAAACCCTCAGTAAGCTGATGTCTTATTAGGAAAAGGACTCTAGTGTGAGCATTTTGGATCAGCATAGGAGTGAACCAAGGCAGGCAGTGCCTGGGACTGGGGGCCACTCTAACATACCTGCAAGCAGATAACTAAGGCCTGAAATGTTTATGCCATAAAGAAATTGTACCTTGTAGGTGGTCACCTGGTTTGGGCCAGTCTTTTACCCCTTTTCTCTTCTTTTCTACCGTAGAAATTTTAAGGAGTCTTATCTTTGGTCCAGACAACTGAGTCAAAAGATTTATTTTTTTACCTACCAGGGAAAGCCTTTGCTTTCTTAGCTCAAATAGTCTGAGAACATTTGGGAGTGGCAGATAGCTTGGAGATCATCTAGATTATTCTCCAATGTCACCAAGTCAGAAAACACTAGAAACTGGCTGCTTCCATGGGAAAGTCATTGCACATTTTGCCAATGATGTCACTCATGATATTAGTAGTCAGCTGCCAAGCAGTTATGATAAAAGAGGGAAAATAGAAAGGAGGGCACAATGTGACATACACGAGAGAGGTTTGGCATAATAGAAAGAATGCTAGACTGGTATTAGCTATGTGAACTTGAGTATGACATTAGCTTCCTTAGATTTTTCTTACCTGTAATAAATAATCAAAGCAGTTAACAATTACTAGGTTCTAAGTTTTTTACATGAATGATTCATGTCAAATTTTCACAACAGTCTATAAGAATCTGCTGTTTTCTTTATTTTACAGATGAAGAAATTGAAACTGAGGCACAAAGAAGGCCACTCAACTGAACCTAAGCAGTCTGACCCAGGAGTCTGAGCTGTCACCTGAGAGAGCTAGATTAGTTGAATGCTAAAGACTCTGTGTACCTGTGCCATTATTTTTCTTTCCTGTTAAACTGGAATAATAGAGTTGTGAAGACTGTGAGATGATATAGATTAAATGCTTAGCACAGTGCCTAGATCATAAGTGCTCAATAAATGTCAGCTATTACTATTGTTCAGACTTTTACTATTACCATTGCTGTTTTATGGAACAAATCACTTCTGTCATCTCCTCAATGCTGCCTGAGTGCACAACTAGCCCAACTGAACTGATTAGTAAATTCAAACAATGGGTCAATTTAGTCATAAAATCAAGCAAGCCCCGACTGATGCCAAAGTGAATTGCCTAATTAAATGTTCTTAAACAGTGCTATCCAATAGAGCTTTCTGTGATGATGGAAATGCTCTCTATCTGTACTGTCTAAGATGGGAACCACTGGTGGCACGTGCCTATTGAGCATTTGAAATGTGGCTAGTGTGACTGGGAAACAGAATATTTTATTTAATTTTATTTACTTAAAATTTTTATCTTGATAACTACATGTGGCCAGTAGCTACCACAATGGACACCTTGGGTGAAAGCCTTTTCTGGCAGCCAGAAACCCTTGATGAGAGGACACTGAAGTGTCAGACACAAGAAAGAAAATTGGGATCCCATCTGGCTGCAACTCTGTTTTGTTACAAGGACCTTAAATAATCACAGATATTAGAATACTCAGGCTTTAGAGGGTTCCCTCCATCTCGTAAGTAGAGATATGCATTTTAGGAGTGGTGGAGAGAAAGAAGACAATTACACTTTCCTCATTGATTTCTTGTAGAATTAAATTTTTTATTTTTGTCAAAAAATATTTTAGGAATGTGGCTAGCTTATATGTATATTATGTGATAGCACTATGACATCTCATCTTTCAATTACTGTGTTGTACTGCATGCAGAAACTAAAAAAGTGATTTCAAGGCATAGAGTGAATGGTTAATTAGGAAAAAGATGATCAAATCGATGATTAATGAATCATGGACTTGGAGGTGGCTATCTCATAAATATATCCATTACAAACTGGCATCTTAGGGAAGCCACACATACATTTCCAGGACACAAGGGTGACATTGTGCCTTGTTTTGTGGACTGACTGACTTCAGAGCAAGAGAAGAGGGACAGTCAGCCAGATGGTGACAGTGCCACTCTTAGCTCTCACCCTGGTCCTCAGAGGATCCTGCCCATTTTTTTAAATGAAAGGATTTTCTGATGATATGAGTATATCAGTGAGCTCACTTCAATCTAAGTATATAAGCATGTGACTGCTACCCTAGTACAAATTACTAGGACTTCTATCATGTTCTAGCTCCAAATATTTTGAGCAATGAAGATGTCCCTACCCCCACTCCCCAATTACACACACCCCCCCAAACTCCTCTCTACCACCAGTATTAAATGGGTGAATAATTCAATGGATGCCAAAATTTGCAGAAAACAAAATAGAAATCTAATGAGACTGGCTTGCATTAAACAAATTTTTAAATGATAGTAATTAAGAAAGTTTTCATATAGAAAAGGCTTTGTTTAGATTGAAATGTTCAAAGCCACCACCAGAAACACCAAGTGTCTTATGCATAAAGGATTCTCTTTTTTGCTGCCTTCGAATCACTCTGGCCAGTGTTTGAACAGTGAATGCTAACACAGTGGCCCATCCTAGAGTTTGCCCCACTCCACCACCGTCCTGTTGAGTTCACCTCCAAGAGGGCCTTGCACCAGGGCTGCAGCAGCCTCATCTGCAAACAGACACCAGGCCATCTGCCCTCTCTCCTTCCACCCAAACACAGCTGCTGGGCTCCATCCCAACTTTAGCCATCTGGGAGAGGAACAAAGAGTCCCCTCTCCTCACTCTCCTTCTGGATGTCCAGGGAAACTGGGGAGTCTTGGCACCCTCTTGGCCTCAGAGAGGAAGGGAAAATGAAATAAGCAGCCAAAACCTCCGAAAATGGCAGGCAGCTCCTCCTTCTGGTTGTCCAAGTAAATAAAACCCTTCATTTATGCCCCAAACATGTTTTGAGGTCTTGCAAGTTTCATGTCCTGGACCAAGCTCTGGGGACTCAAGGATGAGACACAGGGCTGACCTCTGGGAGCTCACATTCTGCTGAGGTCAATGAACATGTGCACAGCCAAGTTTACTTTCAGAAGTGAAGTGTATGGAAGAGGGAGATGATGGAGGAAGAGGCTGGACAGGGAGAACCAGATTCTAGAGAGCCTGGATGTCCATCAGAGAAAGAGAGGTAGGCAGTATGTGGCTGTGAGTGTGGGAGGGTCACAGTCAGATGTGGGATTTGGGATTTAGAAATATTCTTTAGATGGAAGAGAAAGGAGGAAGTTGAGGCAACAAGACTAAGAGCAGTCACAACAATCTTGAAGAGAAGTAGTGACAGCATATGAAGTGATAGTGGAGACAAAGAAATTTGAGGGAGACATCTTCACTAAAAATATTAGCTCTAAATCCCCCAAACCAGTAATTCTGAAGTTCCTAGTAAGCTCAGCAAAAAAGGAACTCAAACTACTCTTCAGTGTGTCTAGATCTCTTCTCAGATAGAAAAGAGCCTGACCATACAGGAACAACTATTGCCTGAACAGGCCCAAGAACCACATAGCAGCCATAAATGGTATAAGATGACACATCAGACAACTTTCAAAAATGATATTTAGCAGGAGTATCTGACTTGCTGAAATGGCTCGAATCCCAGCTACACCATTTACCTGTAAGCCTCATTCCAAATAGGTCCTCAAAGCCACCAGAAGAGAGAACTCCTTTCTGAAGGCAAGCTGTTCCGCTGGTTGAAGTCAGCTCTAGGGTGCACTTGTTCTGACCAGGAGTGATCAGGGCAGTGCAGGACAGCCTTGCTGAAAGCGGGTACATCAGTTACGCCTCTTTCCTCTCTTTCCCTCTCCACAGGTGCAGGTGCTGCTTACCAGGCCCTACATGTCAGAGGCCAATGGCTGCTGAGTTTCTTCCTTTTATCAAAGGGAAAAAAATAGTGAAGGCCCTTTCTGTTCTAATGTCCTTCATTCTTGGTTTCTTTCAAGTTCATGGAGTTCATAATTTTAAGAGCAACACAAATAATCAGAAGCCAAAAATAAGGGATCGAAACTGGATTCTTTTAGAAAAGCAGGAACCAAATGTTAGTGACAACCTGATTTATCACAGAAGAGGAAACAAAAGATGCCCCAGCTCTCTCTCTTAGATTTATGTAATGAACCTGATACTCAAGAGAGTGAGTGAGAACCTGAGGTCTGGCTCTCTGCTTACACCTCAGTTTCTAATCATAAAAAAATACTTCCAAAGCACTTTATTATTTGCAGATTTTGACATTTTTAGCAACGTGAGGCATGGAGAGCTATAGTAGTCCATCGGTCGGGCAGCTACACTAAAACTCTCTTTGAGAGAGTTAAATCTGTTTAAGTTACTAAAACTTATACCATTTGTTTTATTTCTCAGTGATGAATCTTAATTTCCATTCTGAGTTCTTTCTTACTTTTAACACACACAAAAAAAATTTAAATTACAACTGCTAAAAATAATCATGGGTAGATTTTCTATTCTTTGTCTTCATTTTCTCAGCCCCTGTATCACTGCTGCTTTCCTCTGAGGAGGGTTGTTTGGGTTTATTTGGTAAGTTTTTTAAAAAATATATTTTTTCTATTCATTTAATTCTTGCATTTTAGAGCACCTTTTGTTATTAATGTTACTCTAACTTAGATATTATAACAATAGTATATAAGCTTGTTAGTTCAGCTTATTCATAATTTTTTATATGAAAAACTGATCAGCAGTTTTAGAAGGCATGATAAATTAATATTATAGTCTTCCAAACAGATTGATGAAGGACCCAAGGATTACCATTTAGTGTCTTTGTTGGGAAAGTTTTTTTCCTGGGTTATTCCCATATTTTAAGAGAGTAAAAGGGAGTATTTTTTTGAATGTCAATCTGTTTTTAAAATTCATGCTGTTAAAATTCTGTGCATTGAATCCAAGAGCACTGATCTTCGTAAAGTCCCTTCACTTCTCTGGGCTTCAGTGATTGTATTGTAAAAGGAAGCAGGAGAATTAAATGAGTTTTAATGCTCTATAGTTTCCTCATTTAAATGTTACTTCTTCATTCTGTTTAATAGAGTTTATACTCTTTGCTCCATTGCAGTTCCTGAGTGTCCCAATGACCTGCATTATCAGACACCCGCCTTTCCCTTCTCTGTGAGCTCTCTATCGTTGTGGTCCTTGAATCACAGTCTTTCAGCCAGAGAACCCTCAACACAGTTTGCCCTTCAAGAACCAGCATACTTTTGTTGGCCAAGAAGGGCAAGTCACATGACTTTTCTTCGCTTATCTGGAAATTGCTCAGTCAAAAGATTTCTCAGCATTTCTTTCACTTCTTTTATTCCAGATCCTTCAAATCCCACTTTGTTCTCATGCTCAGAGTTTCAGCAGATGGTCTTCTAAAAGGAAAAATATGTTGTGCTGTTGAATTTCCCTCTCTTATATCCATCACTTATCTATTCTTGAAGGCTTTTTCATTTCCTACCCTCTTCATATATATATAAAAGTATATATACACACATATATATATATACATATATACATACTTTCATATATATGTATATGTATATATATACATATATATATACTTTCTTAACCATAATTTCTCATTTTTTGTGCTTGAAATATAAACTCTCAAGACAAATTCTGCAGGCAGCACAGTGCTGCACCTTCAGATAAATGTTGTGGTTTTTGTTATAATAGTTGTACTTGTTTTCCATTAAAAACATAACATAAAATGTTTTAAAAGTTCCAAAATCTAGTTTTCTAGGAACAAAAAACAGAAGTACAAAATTAGAGAGAGAAGAGTCCTTTAAGACAATGTGACAGAGTGTCCCCATTTTATAGATGAGAAACTGCTAGTCTGCAACTGGGAGGCTCAAGATCACGTTACCAATTGTGGTAGCATCAAAACCAAAAGCAGAGATGACAGCTGCCTCCCATACAATCTCTACCTAGATTTCTTCAACTGTAAAATGCAAAGTATAACACAACTGTAATTGAAGTACCCAGCATACAAGAGGATGTTGAAAGGTAAATTAGTTAATATGTGTAAGAACTTAGAACAGTGCCTGGCACAGAGTTAGTGCTTTGTAAATGTTAGTTCTTATTAGCAGAAGTACTAAAGATCAACATTATAGGAAAAAGATGCCCTATCGTCCCATTGTGTAGATTTTGTCAAAACTATTGCATCTCTTTATTCTATGGAGTTTCTGTTAAAAATGTGGAGGATAGGATTGGGCCCAAAATGATGATATTGATAAATTAATTCACCAACATAAAAAGAAATAATAATTTTTAAATAAAAATAAAAGTATTCAGTATTACAATGTATTTTATAAAGTAGATGGCATTACCAAGGGCATAACAAAATGCTTCTTAACCTGTTCTTTTTTTTTTTTACCATATTTTTCAACTTTCAGTTTTATGATGATTTTCTACAAAATATACATATATTCCTCTACTTTCATTCATTGGTATTTTTTCCCTTCTCACTTTTCCATCTTGATTAGTCTCCACTAAGAAACAAATTGAGGCCTTCTAGAGTTATAAAATGGCCATGTATTTGAAAGTAGCAGTCTGTTCTTCCTATAACCCAATAAAGCTGTTGTTCATCAAACATGCAACTTTGTTTTTAGTTACATTATCTACTCCCTTATCTTTCTGATATTTTCATTCTTAACCAAAAGTAGACAGAGGATGCTAGTGAGAAATCTTCAAAGAGGAATGGCTTAAAATGAAAAGCTTTAAAATGTCAGTATGTCAATACACTTACAATGTAATGTTCGTGGGATATAAATAGAAGGAGCAGGAGAGAGATGAAAATAACTAAGTTATTTGCAAAGTGGTTGCAAATGTGGTATACATTTAGAATTCCCTTTCAAATGTCAAGATTGTGAGAATATTTTAAAACGTATGACTGTTTCACATATGCATAATAATTTATATAGATCTTTAAGAACATCAAATTAATTCTGGGCTAAGTTTGGCCCTGATTGAAGTATTGCATTGTATATGTGCGTTTATTTTCCTGTTAGTCATATAACCTCATCATTTCTTCTGAATGAAAAAATTCATATACACCCGAAGACAGTGACACACACACACACACACACACACACACACACACACACACACACGTACTTCCACCATGGACATTTTAGTAGAAACTAGTTTTTATTTTAGACAAGGTTTCTATTTTAGGTCTTATTCAAGATTGGGTTCTCTTGGAAGCACTCTCTGAGATGCACTCTCTAAGATGAAGGTTAGTATGCAGGATATTTATTCAGCAGTGCCCTTGGGATCAACACAATCGTGAAATGGAGAAAAGAAAGCATAGGGAGAAAGCCAGCCCATTGACCACCTGACAGCCTCAGTCAACCCTATGTGTAGCTCTGAAGATCAAATGGCACTTCAAAAGTGTCACACATGAGATCAAAATCCTGAGCTTTTCTACTTCCACCTCTGTCAGTCATTGGATATGGGCTGCCCCTGGAAAGCCTTGTCTCTGGGTGAGGCTGAAGTGAATCCTAAAGAAGCTGACAGGTAAAGACTGCCAATCAACTGCCCTTCCAGCATCAGTGGCAATAGATCCTTTCTTTAAGACATATCTGGGGAGCTCATCACTGAGCTGGTCCTAATTGTATGTTCTTAGGCAGGTCATCTTCCCTCTCTGGGTTTCAACTTTATCTCCTACAGAAGGCTGGTTTGGTTAAATAATTTCCAAGATTTATTTTTTAGCTCTAAAAATCTAAATTTTTAAAAATCAGAAAAATTTTGATTATTTCTATCTTGTCCTTTCAAATGTAGGGAATAATTCTATGTTATATGTAAAATGAAAAGTCTTCTTATTCCTTTTGTCACAATAGGAGTTTGGCCAGAAAGTACAAGCAATAGGAAAAGTAGGAGTGATTAGATAAAAACTCCATTCTTGGGTGATGCTGAACAGCTACAAAAGCGCCATATAATGTGTGTCTCTTGAATATATTACAAAAATAAGGTGGTTTCCTTAAGCCTTTAGCTCTCTCTACTTAACAGTGATGAGTTCTTCTGTCTCTCTCTCTCTCTCTCTCTCTCCCCACCCCGCCCCGCTCTCTATCAAATTATGGTGATTAGGCCCAATCGTAGGAACATTAAGAGAAAGAAAAGTACCCTTCTCATTTCTTTCTCATTTCTTCCTTTATCAGCCAGCCCACAGGATCTTCCACCTCCTTCCCAGATAGATTTTTCAAGACTCGTGTGGGCATCTGCAGTGTGGAAAACAGATGGCAATTTTCTTGAATCTGCCTGTTCTACTTTAATTGTCTCTTTGCAAAAAGCTCCCCAAAAGAGTATGTTGCAGGTAAGGTCAGCATTAGAAAATGGTTGATTCAGGTCATTAAGGATATTAAGTAGATGTGCAGACAAAATAAATTTAAAACTTAGTGCAGAGACTTTCAAGAGTCTATTGTTGGGTAAAATATGCAACATTTTGAAACATATTCAGAAAATAGGTCTCTGTTTTTTTTTTTATTTGAGTTGGAGAAACAGTCACCCATTTGTAGGTAATGGCTTATTGGAAGGGGCAAGTTTTGATCTTTAGTAGAGATTACCATTTTCTAGACTTTGGGACATATCTTTGTCTCATGGTGAGACTATCAGGATGTGTCGACTTGATTGCTAGCTCTTGGTTGCTATGAGAAAATGATTAGGGCAGCATTAATGGTGAAGAGAAGGGGAAATACTATATGATTCTGGGGTTTTCAAATGCCAGTCTGTGGGCTGGGATCAAGCTGGCTGCTTCAGAATAGCTTTGGGAACTTGTTAAAAATAGAGATTTCTGAAGCTCATCCTCAGAAATTTAGATATACTAAAAAATTCTCCTGTTTGAGTCTGGTATACAGTTAAGTTTAGAAACTACAGGAGTACTTAGAATGTACCACTTAAGTCATTGGAATCCATCCACTATTCAAATATATGGTTATTAAGCATCTTCTATGGAAAAGTTGCTCAGTTAAGTTCCGTGGGGTTTATAAATATGTATAAGACGTAGGCTGCCTCAAATCCCTTTGAATATAAGCAGAAGACTAAATAGGTAGGCAAGTAGGTGACAGAAATCAGTCTATAGTCCAGTGGGGTGAAGAGAATGGAATGGAGCTTGGATGTCAGGGGAAAATAAGCAAATGTTTTACATCAAGTAAGGAAAGAAGAAGGAGACAGCTTGGCAGATATCCCAGGAATGACCCCTAGTTCAGATGTTCAAGGTTGAAGAAGACAAATATTAATATCAATGTCATAAGTTCATAGAAAAAATTCAATGAGAACATATGTTTAGCACTTAACACAGTATGTGATAACTGTCAATAAATGATAGATATTAATAATAGCAGGGGATTTCAAGTGCTATGAGCAAGTACCCTTTTTCAAAAATAGCTCTCCCTCTCTATCTATAATTCTTTTACTGAGTTTTGAAGTCTTATTAGAGAAGACTTTAATTGAAGAAACTATTTTGAAAGGCTTATACTTTACATGATCTAAGAAAAAGAAGAAAAACAGGGGATAGTGGCCACATGGGAGGACAAGAGTCAGAAGGGAGTTGAGGTGGCATCAGAGGCTAAATTTTGTATACCCAACATTATTGTTATGGAAACTGCCCTCCTGAAAGTAAGCCAGAGTCCAAAGCAGGTTGTGTAGCCTATGTGAGCATTCAGAACCCAGGCTCCCTCCACCTAATGAGTCCTTCTTTCTCTCAGCAGCTGACAGATGGGGAAAGAGATTGTAGAAAAGGTTCCTCTCTTTCTTAACCACTTGGGTCTTCACAAAACTTTTGTACTCACATTCCTTTGGAGAGAATCAACCATCTGGCCCACCGAGATGTAAATGGGTGAGTGAGTGAGCAGGTGGGGGAGGCTGAGAAATGTAGCCCCTGGCTAGGTAGGAGGAAGCAGAATTGAGTCCTGATGGCTCCTGAAAATGTGACAAAAGATTTATGGAGAGGAGTCAGAAACAGAGACACATAGGTTTGGCCAGAAAAAGGCTAACATCAAGAAACAGGTCAACGTATAGATGCTCCTCAAATAAACAAACTTTGGGGGGAGAAGAAAGGTGCTAAGCTAGGGAGAAGAGAAAGGAAAGCATTTGGGGAGCTCATAAGCTATGGATTGTAGAAGATTTGGTTGAAAAGATGAAAAATTATACTAGAAGGTAGGGAGGCCAGGTATATGAGACTTGATGTCCAGATGGAAATTTGGTTTTCAGAGGTGTGACAAAGAGTTAGTTGACCGCCAGAGATTCATGTTCCCCCTGGCCAGCCAGAGGCCACAATTCACAACCTCCCTACTTCTTACATATAGATGGCCTGTGGGATTGGTTCTCATCAATAGAATGTGAGCAGAAGGCTTTTGTAAAAGGTCAAGTAAGTCAAAGGGCCAAGAAGCACATGTATCTCCATATAGTTTCTCCATCTGCCATTTGTTAAGAGGCTAAAGCAGAAGGAGTCACAAGGTGAAAGAGATCTGGTCTCTGAATAATCACACAGAAGGCCATACAACCTGTAGTAGACTGCAATGTGAATGAGAAAGAAACTTCATTGTTTTAAGTCTCTGAGATTTTAGGGTTTATTTGTATCAGCAACAAGTTTTACTTAACATATGTAAAAGGTCAGAGGAGATCTATGAGGAACAGAGGCAATTCAAAAATCAAGATGATGAGACCTCGGACTTCCTTCCCCCACAAATAAAAGACCAAAGGCTGACAAATGCAGCTACCTCACATGCCTGTTTAGGCATTCACCAAGACCCTGCCCTACTTCTACACTACGCTTCCGACACAAGACTTTGAGAAGATTTTATTCCTCTTCCTTTAGATCTCCATCTGTCATCTTTTAAACTATTTTTATTCTAGACAAAAATATTAGAGACTAGAAAGGACATTTGTTGTTTAGCTTAACTTTTTGGGGATAGAGAAGGGTAACAGAATCATTTAAATAGGTGAAAATCTTAGTTCTGAAGAAGAGAGCAATGTTACCTTAAAAGAAATTTATTTCATCTCTGACCTAGAGGTGTGCTAAGGGAGGTACTTTAGTTTGACTAATTGTTGTTGAGCTATAGGCGGGCAAAGTTATACTTCAAGTTCAATTTGAGAGGAAGAACTAGAGAAGAGTTGAGTTACTCTACCTGAAAATGTCAGGAAGAGAGTTGAAAAAAAGAAAAAAGGTGAAAGAAGAGTGACTATAAAATTCTGAAATTTCAAAAAGTTTGTGATGGGGAGCATTATGAATGTTCTCAGTTATGAGGAGGGAGATTCTACTGCTACCTTCATGAAACACTAATGTTCCATGTTAAACTATCTGGTCATTTCTATGCAAATATCTCTTTCTTCCAAAATTTTTGGTGAAGGTCTTCACACAAAGACCTTCTTTGGGAGATTTTTCAGGAGTACCCAAAGAAGAGCTAGAGTTCCACACATAAGTTAATGAATTGTGGAACAGGGACATTTCACAGGGTGGGAGAAGACCTATAAACAAAACTGATCCAGATAGAGCTTGAAACCATAGGTGACTTTTCATTCCACACACATTTATTGAGCACCTATTACGGGCCAAGCATTATTCTAGGACATGAGACAATGCCTTGAACAAAATGGACAACTCACAATGGAATTCACAATCTAGAAGAGTGACAGACAATAAGTAACTGAACAAATAAATGAGAAGACAAAGCAGGAGATGTGGTGCTGAATGGGGGCTCTATTTGAGATTGGATAGTGAGGAATTTGCAAATATCTTAGAAGGGGAAGGTCTAGGTCTCCCAAGAGCAAAATGACTTCAGTACATGTAGGTTACAGACCAATCCTTTATTCGTTTGTCCTGCTAATTCTCGTCCTTTTTTCCTGCAATGGTGCAATGTTATTTTTCAATGGACAATAAACATGTGTTAAGCTCTTATTTGTATGTTATGGAGAGATATTTCCTATTCAGAAGGATAAAATCAAGGTTCTAGCTGAAGGAGTATTCATGGATTCTGATTCTCTGGGATCCATAAAGAAAATGCAGTAACCCACCAGATTGAAATTATTTGATCTCATGTTTGTCTATAGGCAGAAGAATAAAGCTTACTAGAAGACCTCTTAAGCTCCTGAGCTGTCCTGGGGGAGAGTGCACTCCACCCTCCCCCAGAGTGAAGATGTCTGAATTTCCTTCATGGTGGGCAGAAAACATGTCCTTGTGAAGATGGCAGTACAAGGGTACCAGCTCGCAGTTCAGGCTGAGCCCCTGCTGCCTGCTGATCTGCCAGCAAAAGTCAAAAGGGAAGGAAAAGGAGGAGCTCCATCTAGTGTTGTTACAAAACCAGACTTAAGACACCTCTAATGATTTATCAGGTGAGCAAACGCACTCACTCTTAGATACAGATAATAGAATATTAGTTACCAGAGGGGAAGGAGGTGGGGGAGAGCAAAATAGGTCAAGGAGTCAGATATATATGGAGACAGAAATAAACTAGACTTGGTGGTGAGCACACAATAGAGTATAGCGATATTGAATTATAATGTTTTACCTGAAATTCATATAATGTTACCTCAAAAATATATCTAATATATTATATATATAATGTATATATTATATATATCATAATATATGTATATATGTGTGTGTATATATATATATATATATATATATATATATATATATATATATATCTTTTTTTTTTTTCCAGAGAAGCCAGAGTTGCTGGGTTGTGGGAGTTGAGCACAAAGTAGAAGCTGGACTTCACTTTTGACTGGGAATTGACCCAAAAACTGAGAGAAGACTTAGTTGTTTTAAAATCTCGCTGTATCAGTGACTACACATAAAACGTTTCCTCCTAGAAAGGCAAAATTCACCACTATGCACAGACTCGATTGTGATAGAATCAAGGCCTGAGGACTTAACAACATTCAGAGAAGTCTGAGGAGACACACGAACTGTACATATTTGCCTGTTGAATCACTTGTATAAATATTTGCAACTGATGGGCCATAATAAGTTTGCATATGTTCAACGTTAGTATATAATGACAAACTATTTTCCAAAGTGGATATAATGATTTACTCTCCTATAGTCTCCAAATCCTAGTATCATCAGCCATTGTCATTTTTGTCATTCTGGTGGATGTGGTTGTGATATTTTATAGTGTTTTAATTTGCATTTTTCTTCTTAGTAGTGAAGTCAAGAGCTTTCCATATATTTCTTGGCTATTTGGATTTCCTCCTTTGTGAATTACCTGTTCAAGTCTGTTTATAATTTTCCATAATTTCCTTTTTCTTAATTAGTAGTACCAGTTTTTTATATATGTATTATAGTTAAGAGGCTTTTCTTAGTTATATATATTGAGATACATCCTCTTATCATGGCTTGCTTTTTCATTTTCTTAATAGTATCTCTGGATGAACAAAAGTTCTTAATTTTAATTGGATCCCTTTTCTCTTTTGTAATTTCTGTTTTCTTTTATTCATAATGATTTCTTTTACTTTTCAGTTACAGATGGCATGCAAAATTATATTAGCTTTAAGTGTACAACATAGTGATTAGCCGTTTATATAAGTTACAAAGAGATAACTCTGATAGTACCCATCTGACACCACACATGACAGTATTATTGACTATATTTCCTATGCCACATTTTCATTCTTATTTACGTGACTGTTTTGTAGCTACCAAAGTATACTTCTTAATCTCTTTCCTTTTTAACCCATCCACATCTTTCTTTCCATCTGGCAATCATCAAAATGTTCTCCAGATCTATGAATTTATTTCTGTTTGTTTGTTTGTTTGTTTTGTAATTTAGATTCCACATATAAGTGAAATCATGGCATTTGTCTTTTTCTGACTTACTCCACTCAGCACAGTACCATTTAGGTCTACTTATGTTGTTGCAGATAGCAAAATTTTGTTCTTTTTTGTGGCTGAGTAATAATCCATTGAATATATGTACCACTTCTTCTTTATCCACTGATCCATTAATGTATATTCAGGTTGCCTTTATAACATAGCTATTGTAAATAATGCTGCAATGAATATATGGATTCACATGTCCCTTTGAAGAAGTGCTTTGGGTTTCTTTGGGTAAATACCCAGAAGTAGGATTACTGTTTGTTTGTTTGTTTCTATTTTTATAATATATCTTTTTCCATCCATTTACTTTCAGTCTGTGTGTGTGTGTTTCAATCTGAAGTAAGTTTCTTATAGGCAGCATATGTAAGAGCCTTATTTTCTTATCTGTTCAGCCATCCTTTATTGATTCAAACATTTAATTCATTTACATTTAAAGTAATTATTGATAGATATGTACTTCTTACCATTTCATTATTTATATTTTGATTTTTTTTCTTCTTCTTAAAGAAGTCTCACTAACATATCTTGTCATACTGGTTTGGAGGTGATGAACTCCTTTAGCTTTTTCTTGTTTGGGAAGCTCTTTATTTGTCCTTTGGTTTTAAGGTTTTAAGTGATAGCTTTACTAGGTAGGATAATCTTTGTTGTGGGTCCTTGCTTTTTATCACTTTGGCTATTTCTTGCAAGTCCCATCTGGTCTGCAAAGTTTTTGTTGAAAAATCAGCTGACACTCTTATGAGAGCTTTCTTATAGTTACCTAACTGCTTTTTTCTTACCGCTTTTTAAGATTCTCTCTTTGTTTTTAACCTTTGACATTTTAATTATGATGTGTCTTAGTGGGCCTCTTTGGGTTTATCTTGTTTGGGACTGTCTGCACTTCCTGGGCTTATATCTCTATTTCTTTCATCAGGTTAGAGAAGTTTTCAGTCATTTATTCAAATAGATTTTCGATTCTTTGCTCTCTCTTCTCCTTCTGGTACCCTTATGATGCAAATATTGGTAGACTTGATGTTGTTCCAGAGGCCCCTTAAACTCTTCCAATTTTTTGGATTATTTTTTCTTCTTGTTGTTCTGATTGGTTATTTTCTGCCACTTTATCTTCTAAATCATTGATTCGATCCTCTGCTTTATGCAATCTACTGTTGATTCCTTCTAATGTAATCTTTATTTCAGTTATTATAATCTTCATTTCAGACTGGTTCTTTTTTATGTTTTCTATCTTTGTTAAAATTTTCACTGAGTTCATCTACTTTTCCCCTAAGTTCATTGAACATACTTATTAGCAGTGTTTTGAATTCTGCATTTGATAGTTCTTTTTCAGTAGTTTTATTTTGGTCTTTCATTTGGGACATGTTTCTTTGTCTCTTCATTTTGGCTACCTCCTTGTATTTGTTTCTATGCATCAGGTAGAATTGCTAAGTCTCCCAGTCTTAATAGAGCATCCTTATGTAGTAAGTGTCCTGCAGGGCACAGTGGCACAATCTTCCTGGTCTTCTGAGCCAGGTGCTTGAGGTGTGTACCTTGTGTGGGTTGTGTGTGCCCTTCTGTTGCAGTTGAGCCTTGCTTGCTTGCACATCATCAGGATGGATTGACCCTCAGGCTGATTAGTTGTGAGGACTGGTTGGTGACTACAGTGGAGGAGTGATTGTGCAGGGACTTATCCTACAGAGCGAGATTCACTTCAGCAGGGCTCTGGTGCCAGCCCAATCTGTCTTCTGGGTGTGTCATCCTCAGATGTGGCCCTGGTGGTGCTCAGCTCTGTCAGAAGCCAGCCACAGAATGTGCCGGTCCTGAGGCCTCCTGGGAGGGGCCCCACCACAGGCCAAATTTAGCTCCAGCCTCTACTCTGCCTGGGACCACCTGGCATGAGCCACCAAACAATCTACAGATGGCTGCCACCCGTGCTGGGCTCAGACGCACCTCGAGAGGCCAAGCCACAAACTGAGGTTGGCTGTTGTTAGTGCTAACTTGGGTTGATGAAGGCTGCATGCCAGGAGGAGGGAGGGCTCAACAAAGAAAGAATGGATTCTAACAGCACTTCTGTCTGAGAGAAAGCTGTCCTTATAGCACTTGCCCTGAAGCTGACAATTCTGTTTATCCTCATATGTCAGTGGCACCTTTCATCCTGCTGCCCCAGAACTGGAGATCAAAGCGAGCTAGTCCATCAATGAATAAGTTTCTATGCAGGCCCTTTAAGAGAAATACCTGGGACTTCAGCCACCCTTTGTTATACTCAGCCACAATCTCCATTGGTTTTCACAGCCTGAAGTTGTGAGGACTTCTCTTCCTAGCAGTAGAACCCTGGCTGGGAGCCTGGTCTAGAGCTGGTACTCCTTGCTCCTCTATGGGAATTTCTGCAGCTGATAACCCTCCCAATTTTTAACCAACACACATGGGTGTTGAACCAGCCCATTCTGCGTCTTTGCCCCTCCTACAGGTCTAGAGGTGGCTTCTTCTGTATGTCCTTAGTCGTAGGACCTCTGTTCAGTGAGACTTCAGGTGATTCTCAGTGATGGTTGTTCTGTAGTTTAGTTGTAATTTTGATGTGATTGTGAGAGGAGGCAAGCACTGCATTTACTTACTTCACCATCTTGACTGGAAAATCCATGGTTTGTGTTTTCTATATACTATTTTAAAAATACTTCTCTGATTCTGGGAAAACATGGTGGAGTAAGAGATGGCCTCAGATCTCTCCCCTTGAAACAATAATAAGCTTAACATCTAAAACTCAACAACAACAAAAAAACACCCAAACTGCACACCAGCACGTTTGAGCATGGGATCTGCGCAAAAGAGCTACCACAGGTCAGAACCCCTGGTGTCAGGCAGTAGACTGGGACAAATAAAGAAGCTGCCTCTCGTAGTCACAGGAGCTCCATGCAGGAATTGAGGGAGTGGTGAAGGTGTGACAACGTCCCAGATCAGCCCTGGCTGGAAGTGCCAGGACTTTTCTACACAACCAGCAGCAGGACTCAGTCATCAGAGCAGAAAGCAGAGAAGCAGGACATCAGAGAAATAACAGTTAATTTTTACTGGCCCCGGTTGCAAAACTGAGGCTGAGCAGCAGTCCCCAACGTACAACCCAGAAGGCTCCTCCCCGCTAACTCTCTGAGACTGACCACCACGGAGCCCCAGGGGAATCTGAACAAAAGCTGCGGAGACTGAAGCTACCCCTCTCAGCCTCTGGAGCTCCCTGCAGGAGAAGTAGAAGGGGAAAAGGTGTGGCGACTTCCCTGAACAGACCTGCCTGGGATTTCTGGGACTTTTCTACGCAGCTGCAGTAGGGCTCAGTCATCAAGGCAGAAAGCAGCGAAGTGGAACGGGACCACAGAGAAACAACAGTTGATTTCTACTGGTCCCAGTTGCAAAACTGAGCCTGAGTCACAGCACCAACTTCCAACCCAGTCAGCCACTCCTCGCCTTCTCTCCAAGACCGATAACCATGGAGCCCCAGGGGAACCTGAGCAAATGCTATCAAAACTGTTGCTAACACTGACAGGGACTGAAACTGAGAGTAGTGAGAGTGATTAAAATCTACAAGAAAATGAAAGACCTTACGCTCTATATAAAGCAAGAATCCAAGAGGCTTAGACACCACCTACTGGAAACCAAAAGAAAAACACATTCTTTGCAGCATGCTAAAGATAGACCTTTCTATAATAAATCTTCTTTCTGGATAAAACATCAGAATACACTTCCATTAATGCCCAGGTGGAGAAATAGTTCATTAAACACAATTAATAACAAAGGTGACACGGCATCTCAGAAAAAAAGAAAAAAATCTCCAGAAAATGAGCTTACAGACATAGAAATATGTGACTTAAGTGACAGAGAATTCAGGATGGTGCTTCTGAAAAAACTCAGTGAGTTCCTAAATGAGTCATATTAACAACTTCAGGAATTGAAAAAAAAGAAACTAGATGAGTACAGCAAGGAGATTGAAACCCTCAAAAAGAACAAAATAGATCTTCTGGGGGTGGGTAAAGAAACACTGCAAGAGTTGAAAAATGAAATTGCAAGCTTGGAAAATAGAGTCGACCAAATAGAGAAAAGGACTGTGATATCGAAGACAGAAATCTAGATATAAATCAGAAGGAAGATGAGAGAAACCGAAGAATGAAACATAATGAAAGAGAAAATTCAAAAACTAGCTGATACCATCAGGAGAGGAAACATAAGAATAATGGGCATTACCAAAGGCCAAGAAAAGGAGCAAGGACTAGAAAGCATTTTCATACAAATAATAAACAAGAATTTCTCAAATTTAAAGAATGAACTAGAACTTGGAATTCAAGAAGTCAACAGACACTCAATTATCTCAACCAAAAAAGGCCTTCACCACCACATTGTATTAAAGTTATCAAAATCAATGACAAAGATAGAATTCTCAGGGCAGCCAGGGAGAAGAAAATGGTAACAGATACAGAAAAACCCATTAGATTAAGAATGAACTTCTCAGCGCAGACCTTACAACACAAGAAAGAATAGAATAAAATATTTAAACTATTAAGTAAAATGAACTACCAGCCTAAAATAATGTATCCAGCTAAGCTTTCCTTAGATATGAAGAAGAAATTAAGACCTTTTCAGACATACAAAAATTGAGGGAATTCTCCACTATGAGTCCTGTATTACAAGAAATTCTGAAAGGGGTCAGCTCACCTAAAACAAAATAACAACAACAACAATAACAATAATAACAAAAAACATAATTAGGAGTAAAGTGACTATCAGGCAAATAGAAGCAGAGGAGTGCAACCCTTACTAAGGACAGGGCATTGTAAGCTTAAATAATAAGAAGAGAATTGCTATAGCAAGATAGTAATGAACATTCAGCATACACAGAGATAAATTGAGATAACAATGATTGAAAAGGGGACGATTCAAAGATCCAAATTTGCAATGGGGAATGGAGATAAGTCATTCACAGAAAAAAAATGAATGACTGTATATATATAACTATCCTTTTCATATTCGTAATGGTACCCACACACTAAAGATTCAGAACTGAAGTATATAACATGAAACAAGAAGGACCAGAGGCAAAACCCACAAAAGCCAATCAAAAAAAGAAAACAGAAACACAAGGACAAGGAAGTGATGGAAATACTGAGCTACCTGAAAGCAAAAGATAAAATGACCATAAGAAGACCTTATATTTCAATAATCATCCTAAATGCAAATGGACTGAACTCAACAATAAAAAGGCACAGAATTGCAGAATGAATCAAAAAA